>JAVQJF010107711.1:0-14041 GCA_036023855.1 Gadopsis marmoratus
CCCCCCCCCCCCCCCCCCCACAAGATCAACCGAGTTAGTCTTTGGTTTGTTGGGGGCTCAGCACACGTTGTGTTATAAGACAGGACAGAATCAAACAGAACACGCTCCTCTTACCCTTGCAGCTCGGCTACGTTCAGAGGCTGGGCTCTTGGCACGCAGGGGGGCGGTTGCGCGCTGGTGATCCGCTCCATGTCGCTGAACCGCGAAAGCCCGAAGAAATGACTTCTCGACTTCGGAACGCTCCGAATGCGTCTCCGCCAAGCGAGGAACAACAACCACCAGGCACAACGAACAACACAAATAAATCTAAAAACAAAAGAAGAAAAAGTATCTCCTCCTGTCCGTCGCGCGTGTGAGTGAGTGAGAGAGTGCGAGAGAGAGAGACAGCAGTGTTGTCACCCTGAGGTCCGGGACTCGGCAGAATGTCTCGGGAGGCTCCACCAGAGCTGGGTGGGTGTCTGGCTACGTGTTAAATAAACCCTGTGACTGCAGGCACGTCTCTCGGCTGGAGACACGGACTCGACGCCGTCACATGAGCCTCACGTGTTGGACGGCGCCTTCAACTCCTCAACCCTCCCCTGCGCCGCAGACACACACACACACACACACACACACACACACACACACACACCCCCCCGCCCGCTGCTGGAGTACAACCCATTTCTGTAGTACTCCTCCACCGGGGCTGAGTCCCGTGTCCCGCCACGCTCCGGCTCTCGAGGCAAACCGTGTTGACAGGGACAGAAAGTGGAGCAACGCTGGCAACACGTGAAACGCTTGTTTCTTGAACTGCAAGTGCGGGCAGCCGTTGTCCCGCTGGAACTGGGGACCCCGTGGCGGAAATAACGACAGCAGCAACAAAATATATATCGATTTTTTTTTTTTTTTTTAGCATACAAGCTCAATGTAGTATAATATAATAATATGGGGATATTAGACCGCACTGTAAGACCTATGTAATATATATATATAACAACCAAGACCTTGATAATAATCATAATCATAATAGGAATAATAATCCTATATATCACATATCCATATAACAACATTCCCAATGGTTTGGTCTGCTGTGAACATATTTATAGGTTTTTTTTTTTTTTATTATATATGGGCTTAAATACAGGCGAGACAAATCAGGGCTTATATACAACAACAATAATAAAAGCTAAAAGTGTCCGCGGTGACTAACACGCCCCCTGTGTTTGGTCGCGGCCAACACGGCCTGGACTGTCACGCGCCCAGCAGCGTTCCTTGCAGCGTGCCTTTTCACGCGGTGCCCGCTGCCGCCGTGCGGCACGTGCGCCCCGCAGCCGGGTGACACCGCGGCGGTTTGTTATGCTGCTGCGCCGCCGGCGTTAAACCCGGCGGGTCACGTTGAGCTCCACATGGCCCCCGGTGGGGGGGGCCCGAGGGGCAGATCCCGGGTGACGTCACGCGTAGCCGTCCGCAGACAGCGTGACGGACGGACGGACAGGTCGGACGGGTCGGAAGCAGCCAGAGCCTGCAGGCAGGAACGGCTCCAAAGGCAAAGCGCCAGACCGGAAACGGGGGTCTCTCTGTCGACAGTTTTAAGAAGATGACACGGTCCTCTACACTTTCTGCCTTTGCTGGTTTGTGGGAAGAAGCACAAAGAAGGCAAACGTGTGTCCCTGCATCAACAAGTTCAAAATGGCCCCTGGCAGTGGCATGTTAATATATGACTGGATTATTATTATTATTATTATTATTATAATAACGTTAAGCAGGCTGTGTCATTGTGCTGTGCATCAGATTTCAGATGGTCACATTGCAAAATCTTAATCTGAAGCTGCTACATAATTATTGCTGCTGAATAAATGTAGTGGAGGAAAAAGTGCAATATTCTGCACGGAAACATGGTGCTGTAGAAACGTAAAGTAACATAAAATGGAAACACTCAAGCGAAGTACAAGTACCTCAAATTGTCCTTAAGCACAGTACTGGAGTAAATGCGCTTAGTTACCTTCCACTGCTTACATTCACCCATGTTGTTCCTGCGGAGTGTCACTCATTTTCTCAAGTCTACATCACAGATACAAATGGGGACACCGTCAGCTCTATGGTGGCGATGTGCAAATAATAAGAATGATTAAGTGTCAACTCATTGCTAATCCTGCAAAAGCACACCTCGCGAGTCCCTGAGCGGAGCGCCATTGTTGCAGGCCCGCACCATGCATTTAAAGCCGCAATTAATTACTTTATAATTGTCGAAAATCTACATTACAGGACGACCCATACTATGAGCAGATTTGATCCAATGTGGTTTTTGATGTTTTATCACAATGCACTGTTTAAATGTAAGCCTGTGAAGAAAATATGAGTTTGAAGAAAGGCACATAGTCACAGAGGAATCTTTAGTGACGCACTGATTAGCAGCATAGACGTACATCACTTTCAGTCTGACAATAGAAAAACCCAACACAAAACAGAGTATGAAGCTAAATGGAGAGTCATTTATGTAGCATTTTTTATTTTTTTTTGCCTTTAATCCTTCAAAGCCCTCGATTAATTAGGATATATGCTATTTTAAATCCACCCAAATACACACATTCCACATGCTCTGACCACAGTTGCTAGTTGCAGACATGCATGTTTCCAGTTGACTGGAAGCCAAAAGATTCATTCAGTGCACGGCCTAGTTTAAATTCTCAACTGGAAAACACTGGCTGAAATTCCTGTATTTGACTCGTGGAATATATTGTACATAGTCAATATGTGGCATTTGTAGTTGTGACAAACTGTCACTTGCAGTATGCACATTGGACCCTTTTTCCCTCCCATTTTCCTACAATCAAGTATAATGTGCTCTACTTATTTTTCTTAAATTTCTATCCGTGATATTAACATGCCATTAAAAAAGCAGGTCTAGTTTTATGGCTTTATACAGCTACTGAAATAAAAACACCAACATATACAGAGATTAATTATCTTAGATGCACTGATGGGGATAGTGTACGAGGGGGTGTATAAATATACGTTGAGGCAAACAGACTGAATGTTTTTTTAACACTAAAGCACATGAATGGCTTTCTTTATATGGTGAATTTCTAAACATAATCCTACATCACCGCAACAATGAACAAACACAACACGAGGTAAAGGATAATTACATTCATTTTAATAAATAATTCTACAATAATATACAAATTGACAGTGCTTAGATTTTTTTTAGTTAATCTTAACGTTCATGAGTAACAGTTTCCTCCATCTCTTTTTTCCATACAAAAGCAAAGATAAGCAACAAACTTTATGTAAACATGGTGGTCCAAAAAAAAAACAAAAAAAAGAACATAATTCTAACAGACTAATACATTTTAGTGAACATGAACTCTAGTTAGTGACTCCGCACAAGCAGCGAACTTGTATCAGACTTTAAATGAGGACAAAAAACAAACAGGCACGAATGGAACAGGTTTGCAGCAGAACAGGAAATTATGCTAATTACATTTATTACATTAAAGGTTACACAACTCCTGAGCAAATTGTAATAGCATGAGTGATACTGAACAGATTATACAGTATATTTGACTGACAAACACTCTAAATGTCCTTTAGAACCCAAGTAAGTAAGAAAGCAAATGTATCAAAATAAGTTAGCGCTGAGACAACGGGTTAACACAGATGAAAGGAAACTATCTGTGTATACAGCTCTCACACAATATACTATCTCTATGGAGTGCAACTGACACTCAAGAAATATGCACATTTTATAGAAATAAGTGAAAAAAATAAAATTGAGAAGGCCAGCTTATTAAATATTATCTCTAAGTCAGTAAAGAGAGACAACCAACTACTCCCTATTTTATCCAGTAATACTACTAAAGTACAAACAAAAACATTGGCCCACGCGTTTAAATAAGACATGATTGAACTTAAATTCACACACCAATGAGGTTGCATATTTAAGTAAATATATTGCACAACATACAAAAATAAGACATTTAACACTGCTCGTTATGCCGGAAATATAAACTGAAAACATTCAAATAAAAAAATGGAAAACAAATGTGACTAATTCCTCCTGTCCAGTCAGCTATATCGTGTTTCAAGTTCAACCAGTAAAGGCCATGTGTTGAGAAATCCAATTCATTTCTACACAGAAAACATTTGGCACCAATTCCAACTGGACTGAACAGAACGAGGTGGGTGAGCGTTACTGTTTGGAGTAACATGTGCGTGGGGTAGAGCTACACATCGCCTTATGACTACCTATGTTACAGTGTTTCCCTACCGTTATAAGTTACACTCACACTCTGCAGTATACGTTACGTATACTATAATGCAACCTCCGAGTGAGGGCTGCACACTCCGTCCCGGCAAGCAGCCGATGCCGAGCGGCTTCAGGACTGTGTCCGTCGACCTTATGCAGGCTGCTGGGGGTTGACGTTCATGTGCTGAGGGTGTCCCAACAGGCCAATCCTCTGCTTCTGCTTCCTCTGTTCCGTCATCTGAAGAGCACAGAAAAGACAAATTTTTTTTTTTTTTTAAATCAATCCACCTGTACCTCTTCTGGCATCCACGTCCTCTTTGGCTGGATGAGCCGGCAGCCTCCCTCAGGTCTTTCGGTTTCATCGATTAATTCTTTGGTATAAATTTACAGAAACTAACAAATGCTGAGCAAACTCTGCACAGTGCTGACCTGAAACGAATGCTTTTGAAATCCTGCCAGCCTCGTCATCCACATTGCCGTGTCTTCTGACGAAAGCAGCAGAATACAAACTACTAATACTGAAACTCAGTCAAAAGAAATTTCAGAGATCAAGCAAAGCACATGAGTCATAACACAGGTGTTAACCTTTAGGAACAAGAATGGGTTTTCTGCTAACAATTAAGTTTACTTAACATAAGGTAGCGATTTGCACCTCAACACTGAAACACAACAATATTAAAAGTGAGAAGACACGAGTGGTCCTGTAATGAGTGTTCCAGGAGAAATAATTCTGCGTAGAGGGACGTGCTGGAGAAAAATATTAAAAACACATCAAGTTGACAGTCTATTTCCACACTATAATTTCTTAATTAAGCCAATGTTCTTTGGAAATGACACAATACAGAGAACGCTTGTAGCACAATTTTCCTGACTGCACTCCACTCTGAATGTCAATTCAATTCTTTTTTTCTCCCCCCCCTTCATGAACCGACAGCTTTGCATCGTGCTTTCTGAATTGCTTCATAGCAAAATAAGTCAAAACAGTCCTGTCAAATGCTGACTTTGGACTGAAATGTAACCGACGGTCCTGTGCCCTTCAGAGCTTTCAGCAACACAATCATTTCCCCATGTCTGGGTCAAAATGTCTCGGTAACATTCACTTCCTCACAGATAGTTCTCATTTCAAGGGTAAAGACATTTTTACAATTCTGTTTACTAGAAACAGTGAAGTGCAGCAATTGTGCAACTGAAGGTAGACTGCAGAATGTATTCTTACACAACTTGGAAGCACTAAAGCCCAAGTGGTTTTTATTGCAAAAAGTGTCTTTTATGCTCAATGACCCTCTCACAGAATATCAGTCACCAACAGCGTAATGAAAAGCAATTCTTTGGAAGGAAATCACTTCAGGAATGTTATAACTGTGCTCTTCTAAAGATTGAGAAAGGCCTTTTTCAGTATAGAAAAATACACCAATAAATACATAACAAATAAAAACTCCAATGTCAATAAAAAAAATCCATAGAAACTTAAGAAAAATTGTTTCTCAATGATGCAAAAAAAAATCAGTTTGAGAGCCTCATGAGCTGTGTTGACTCATCACCCTTTGCTTAGTAAGCTCTGCATCTAAAACGGCAGCGAGTGGCAAACAAACCTCGCAAAGTCTGCTGTCCACATCTTTAGAAGAAAGCCGTTTCTCACTCTTGATGTTTTCCCAGAATGAAGTCAGAAGCATCAAAGCCAAAGTCTTTCTCATCGTTTTACTTTAGTTTAACTAACCTGTTCTTTGAGCTCGGTCAGCTGGCCCGACAGGTTGGACACCAGCTTCATGGTGGACTCCAACTTCTCCTGCAGGTTCCTGATCTCATTCTGCTCCCCGTCGGCATCACTGCTGACCAAGGACATGGCCCGCATCCGTGGGAACCAATCCAAGTTGTGGTCCTGGTAAAGAGAAATCGGAATGGTTTTGACCGGTACATAACCACATAATGAAACTCATGAATCACAATTTTCCACATAGTGATTATTGCTTGTTCTGAATGTAATTCCTCTAATAAGGTGGTCTAATTTTTATCTTTCATTGCAGATGAATATGCTTCACACATTACAACACACAAATGGCAGGAAGTGTGCACACCTGATATGCCCCATCTCATTTGTGTCTTTCACCGTAGGGCCCGTTTTGTCTCTTTGACTGTGTGCAGTGATTTGAACCCTGCTCTAAAAGCAGAATCAAATTCATCATGAGGGACTTTCCGTATCAAAATCGCATGGGATATGAGGGCATTCTTGAAATCACTCTTAACAGGCAGTTCACTTCTCGGTGGCATGCTTCCGTCACGGTTAGTCTTACCATACACGCACCAAAACTGGCAAACTTACAGAAATCTGTGAGCCGAGATGGAGAAACAAACTTCCTTATTGAATGAGACGCGCATCACCTCGCGTGCAGCGCCGAGAAACACACAGCTCTTGACTGCTTCTGTGAGCCATAGACAAGAGCGGTAATAAGCTGCGTCACCAAGTACACTAGTTCATCACAGTAGCTGGAACAGAGGAAAGGAGTGTGAGGGTGGAGGGTTAAAATTTGTTGAACTTAAGAGCACGCTTTTGAAAAACTTGCCGTAGCAGGGATTTCTACTGAGAAGAAGTTACGGTACAATCTTTCTCCTGGCATGTCACGCTGGTGTCAGCAGCAACTGAGAAATGCCATGTTGACTTTATCAGTTCTTTCATAACACTTAACTGTTGCAAAGTCAAAATTGAGCTATTAACTGCCAGTGATTACTGTAATGCACAAATAAGTCTGTGAAAAGATATTTCAAGAGCAGATTCTTTGATACATTTGATTTTTTTTTTTTTTTTTTACACATTTCTAACTGATGGTTGAGGTGTTGAGGTGTGGCATACTGTGGGCACAAAGTAATTAAATGTGGTTGATTGTGTAAACTGGTGGGCCAGCAAAATCGTTAAAGAACAAAAATGCAGTTTTATATAGTGGGAGATGTGGGATTATTCAAAAACGTTTTCATTAGTGGTTGGTTTTTATGTAGGATAAAATAATGAAGCAAAACCAACAAAATGATCTGTTAAAGTTATAAGCCTTAAGAATTTCATTAAATTATAACCATGTTTTTGAAATCGTGCATATGTATGTAATATATATCTTGGATGTTGTTCCTGGTATCTGTTGGAGCCACTCTCCCAGTTTGGCTTCACTTTCCACATCTTCTCTAGCTCTTCTTTCAGCCCTTGGTATTTGTCGAGCTTCTCGTGTTCCTTCTTCCTGATGTTGCTGTTGCTTGGGATGGCTGCATCCATCACTACTGCCTTCTTCTGCGTTTGTCCACCACTATTATGGCCGGTCGGTTCTCCATCACACCTCTGTGCTGTCCTTCAGTCCAGCTTTTTCCAGCCACTGGTAGGATTTCTCGATATCAGCCACTTCTTCTATCTGCCGGTGGTACATACCGTGCAGGGGTTTGTCCTCCCCCATGATGGTTCCATATTCGCTTCTTCCTGAACGGGCTTCTGCTGCCTGAGGTATTCACTAAGCAACTAATCACTTGGGGTCATCTTCCTAATGTACTCATGAATCTTTGTTGTTTCATCCTGGATAGTGGCTCTGATGCTCACGAGTCCTCAGCCTCCTTCCTTCCGCTTAGTGTACAGTCTCAGGGTGCTGGACTTGGGGTGAAATCCTGCATGCATTGTGAGGAGCTTCCTGGTCTTTATATTGGCCTCGATCTCCTCCTTTGGCCATCCTATTATGCCAGCCAGATCTGATGACAGGCAGGGCGTAGGTGTTGATAGCTCAGACCTTGTTCTTCCCATTCAGCTGACTTCACAGGACTTTCCTTATAGAGGTATTTGGCTGTGGCTGACGGTCTTGCGGCCTCTTCATGGTTCCCATTTGCTTGTGGGATTCCGAGGTACTTGGAATGTTGCCTTCTGGTAGTGTAATCCCTTCAGTACCTTCCCTGACATGCTGATGTCATTGCTGTAGATCCTGGTGGTGTGGATCAGTGAGTCGATGTCTTGCTCTCTCCTGGCATACAGCTTGAGGTCATCCATGTAGAGGAGGTGGGTGATGGTTGTTCCATTCCGTACACGGTATCCGTAGCCACTGTTTGTGATGATCTGGCTGAGAGGGTTCAGATCTATGCAGAACAGAGCATCTCCTTGGTATATGCCGCACTTGATGGTGACTTGTGCAATTGGCTTGAAGTTGGCCTCCAGGTTTGTTTTCCACAGTCTCATCGAGTTCTTGATGAAGTCTCTTAGAGTCCTGTTGATGTTGTACAGTTCCAGGCATTCCAGGATCCATGTGTGAGGCATCGAGTCGTAGGGTTTCTTGTAGTCAATCTGTCTACCGTTTATCTGCCAGCGGCTGCTGCTTTGCACCTCTGGTGTTTGAGACATGAAACCCAGCAGCTACCTCAGGGGATGTTGAGCTCAAACAGCCACTCGGCTGCATTCTTTCACGCTTTCCCTCTCCCCCAGCACTTGACCACCACATGCCATTGTTATTGTGCACTGTCTGAACCTGCTTCCAAACAAACCAAAGTCACGGGGAAGGCATTATGTTAAATTCCTCACAACATAAACACGCATCCCACACAGCCATGTCAGTGTCATGTGCCCTCACAGAGCATAAGCATCAGTTCTAAAACAGTATGAATGAAAAGGATGGGATGCTGCGTAGCCGGCGAGGTCACTGGCCAGAAACAGCGCAGTGGCGAAGAACTGGTCTGTAAAAGTCCCTAGGTTTTGGTGGTTGAGTTAGAGACGTAGGGGCGAGTGAGGTGGCCGTCTGAACCACAAAAACCAGCCCCGGGTCTGAAGGCAGCCGGAGGGGAATCACACAACACTAAGATAATGAGCAGCATGCACTCATTCTGAAAGGAAGAGACGACTGCTGTGAGCAAGTTCCACTTCCTGAATGCAAAAAGACACCGGCTGTGTTTACCTAATTCACCTGCCCCCCACCCCTCATTTTTCTGTCACCAGTGTTTCCCACACTCAGTTCTGCGCATATGCTGTCAAAAACTATGAACTAAACATGACAGAGGTCATTTCCCCATTCTGGATACTGCCTGCCGGCCAACGACACGTGTGATTGTTTGACGATTTTGTCACCAGCAGCCCGGCCCTCTTTCCATCCACAGTGTTTACAAATGAAAGCACTTCCAGTAAACTTAGAAGTGCAGCCACGACTTAAGGCTCTACATCACGCTGGTTCAATGGAAATGACGGAAGTACATTTTTCATTATTAAAACCGCATGGCCATGACAGAGAAACAGGATGCTGTGTGGTTACAACAGCAACAGAAAACGTCACAGTCATGCCACAAGCCACCTGACAAGCCGACAGCCCACTCAGGGAACAAGTACGCAAATAAATGCCAAACAAATACCGCACATCCAAACAAACATATAGATATGATTTAAGAATATTTTGCTATACTCCCTTAATAACTATTTTCAATGTTTGTTGCTACAGATTTTTTCAAAAATGGCACATGGAGCTGGGGGCAGCCTGTAGAGTTAAACACAAGAAGAATGAGGGCAATAAGCCTGAGCAGAGCAGCATCTTTTAACACTTCGCTCAGAGCCCTCCACCATTGACGTCAGTCCCAGTCATTGTCAGAGTAGTCTGATTTCTACACCTCCTTCTGTCCTGTTGCTTCTTCCATGTTACTACAGCATCAAATGAAATCGAAACACGGTGGGAGAGAGGCAGTACAGATTGAAGAAATTAGGCCTACAAATCATGTTTCTGATGCAAATCATGAGTAAATCTATAATAAACTGCATACAATACAGCAGCACTAACATCAAAAAAAATCTATAGGGGCATATAACCAATAATTCATTTTAACACAAGTGTATCCTACTTTTGGGAGAAATGTATTCTTCCAAAATAATTTTTGCAGTGTTTCGGAGTTTGTTTACTACATTTATTATGAATTGTGAAACTTTCATTGCACAACTATTGAATCTTAAATTGAATTTTTTTACACATTGTACATTGTGTCTGTGTTAAATAAATAACTGTTGCATGTGTCTCTCTCTGAATGCATGTACTATCTGTATAGCCAGCACTGTCAAATAAAACCACAAATATATATATATATATATATATATATATATATATATATATAACAAATATAACATAAAAAATGTAAATATAAAATAAATATAAAAATGTAAATATATATATAACAAAAAATTGTACTGCGCCTGGCCCTTCGACCTGCTGCGAACGAACCCTTGGTCAACTAATTGTGGCTCTGCGGGGTGCAAGGTTAATGGGGGAGAGGACATGGGTTAATCCCAAATCAGGTGGTTCCTCACAAGAAGAGCATAGCAAAAAGGAAAAAGGCAGCGAAGTGGGCTAAATGGCATCTAATGAGAAACTGTGTCAGAAACTGACAGCAGCACAAGTGCGTCAGGGAAGCAACCACTTCAGAAGAAGGGGCTTTCCTTTGGCAGTTAAAAATGCTTTGTAATTGCTCACAGGCTACGAGTATGAAGCAACAATAAAAACAAATTCAAACAATCAACTTTCTGTCTAGTTTTTTTTTTTATTTTTCTACTGGAAAAAGAGTTTGTCTGGTTGAATCAATTGTGACATAAAAAGCCAGATGGGACGAGCGTGTGTGCATCTGATGTGTATTTGTACTGCCAAACACAAATACTTACTAGTTGAGATTTCAACATTTTTAGGATAAAGCAATCTTCACTACACTCATTTGATTTAGATTTTTTTTATGAGTTTTAACTGTCTGAAGTAATGATTTTGGATTCAACATGGAAAAAAGAAAACCTCTTAGTACAATACAAAAATCACAATATACTGTACATCATAGTATAATACAAAGTTATTCCAAAAATTACAATGTTCACACTGCTCAGCATGAGGCTACATCCTAGTCTGTCACCTGTGTGTGTAGTGTGTGTATAGTAAGGCATGGCTGCTTTGCGGGACACATTTTATGTATTGAAAGTTAATTCTGCATTGCCAAAGCTCACTGATGTGATGATACTTTGTAAGGATTCAAGGTTACGGAGGCAGGGATTACATAATGCAGTCCTGGTAATCTGGGTCAGATGAGGTGAAAAAGCAAAATACTGCCCGTAGCCGGCGCAGAGAAATTACAAGGCTGCAGTAATCAACTCAGTCCAAACCCAAATAAACCTGATCGCTGGAGTCACAGTGCCTACGGTGTTGTTTAAGAGTGAAGGTTAACCTCAGCAAAGACCACAGCTGTAGCTGATACAGTGGTGCACGGAACCTCTGCATGTGTAGTCTCTCTGTCACATGAACCGTTACCTGCAGCAGCAGACAAGGTGGGGCAGAGCTTCATTTTAAAAGGAGGGGAGCTTGAAGAATTGAGGATTTGTTCACAGCAAATATATTTTATTTATTCTCTCAGTTTACCTATAATAATAGGCCCTATAGTGTATATCTTAATTTGTATTGTTTGTAGGACGTTTGAACAGTTCAAAAGCATGACAACATCCTTACCCTGATCATTTCGGCCACGTAGCTCTCCGGGCCGGTGTACTCTGTTGAATCCTTGACCTTCACAAGGACGATGAAGAACAAGTAGTGCCACATGTTGTGCTCAACTTTGATGTGCTCTTCAAAGGTAACCGTCTTATTGTCAAACTTGTCTCTCTCCAAACCTAAAAATGAAAGAATACATAGCCCCACACAACACAAATAAAACACAGTACCCTCATTTCTTTGGAAGAGTGAAGAAATACAATTTATGTTGCAACATGACATAATCGTTCTTGTGACCTAAATGAGAATGACTGAAAAAACAAGAGGAAGTAGGGTCACAAGGGAATGGCCAGACAAAACGTCAGAGGCGAGCTTTGCTAAAAATGTTCACGTATATCATTTGTCACACCAAATCAGTCGCGTCCATATATGTTCTTACACGGAATTTGCAGCAAGTGCTGCCCAACACAGTGCAGTAACAGTGACCAGAAATGACCAATGATTGCTCACATGTAATGCCAATAAGTGATTGAGTTACTTCTAAGGCCAGTGTGTGAGGGAGTGTATAGTCTAACATGGTCAAGACCCATATGGCAACAGGAAGAAACACTCCTCCTCCACAGCAGCACCTGCCATGACTAACCATTCATTCTGGGAAGAAGAGGCGTTCGTTGTTTATACTACTCAGAAAAACAGCCCCCATCTTGCACACAGCCCTGACGCGAAGCTGCAACACAGCAGTCACACGCTCATACAAGAGCAGGCTCAGAGCAGACCACTCGGTTGATGTCTATTTATTTTGTCATCATCTGCAAACCTCTGCATTCACACCTGCCGATTGTACTGCAGTATCGATTGCAGCTTTGACTCAAATGAAACTGAAAGACAATTCTGTTTTATTAAGTTCTAAGAAGGGAGGACGACTACTATACAGCTATGATGGGAAAAAGACAGGAAAAAATGTGTCAGAAGGTCAAAAGGTCAGATTCTACTACTACGCATCTGTCTTTAACTGCTGAGATAGGCAGAATAGCTTTAGTGGTAAAAAAAATAAGTGAATAAAACAGTAGTTAAGCAGTCTTACAAAAAACGTGTTAACTAATTTTGCAATATCACCACGCAGGACGACACTGAAAATGCCTCACCGCAAATGAAACATGTTGTCTTCAGGATTTCCTCTTTTTTCTGCTTCTCACTCCTCAGGTCAGCAAAGGTATCAATGATGACACCAAAGATGAGGTTGAGGACAATAATAATGACCATGAAGAAGAAGAGCAGGTCGTAGATCACCCTGGCCGCGAAAAGGGGCTCCTGTTGGAAGCCAAGCAGGAGAAAACGTGTGAGAACAAGCGACAGGTATCACACTGTGAATGTCACTGTCGCAGTAGGAAGATGGGCCCAGTATAGACTTAAATCTCAATGCCATTAAACTGTTACTCAGTTTTTCACAAATGTAGGTTTACAATTTTTGTTCTCCAATGGTCACAAAAGTTCTGATTATGTCTGATCAGGGCTGCATGAATCTTGTTTTGTTGTAAATAACAACTGAGGAGTGAGATAAGTTTAATTGCAAAAATAAATCAGATGTCAAGTTTCGTCTAAAACTAAGAGGGAAAGCTATGCCCATGTAAATATGAAGCCCCCATTTATGTCTAAATTTACTGCTGTCACTTGGATAACACATTGGCGTGACTCGTACTGCCCCCCCCACCTTGCATACAGGATACTATCCAGTTGAACATAAGCCATCCTTGTGAGTCAGCCACAGCCTGACAGAACTGAAAACAGTACAGAGAATTCACATGAATGTAAAGCTAACTGAGGTTTCCATAAGTATGTATGAGTCATGCCCTCATTCTATGGTGAAGCTGCAGACCTAACATATGTTATGGTAGTACACACATAAATACCATTAATGCTTTTTCTGGCAACCTGTCTGATCTACCAGTAGAGCATCTTTCTCTCACAAAGAGCCTCTTTAGACAGCAAATCACAGCACCTCATCCTTTTGACATGGAATTGGCCAGCCATTCTATTTTTTGCTTATTGGGTCAAATATGTGGTGTTTTGAAGTAAGAGTTGATTAAATAAATGCATGGCCTCATTAAAACATGAATGCCCTTGTAAGATATCAGTTTTCTCTATCCACTTTAACTGAATTCAACTTAATATAACCTCTGTGTGTGTTGTAGGAGATTATGTGAGCATGTTTGATGTGCACTGAATTTTGATATCAGATTGGTAAGACGTCCAAGTTCAGTGTGTGAAATATGGGGGGGGGGGGGGGGGTGTTGGACCCCCAAATTAACAACTAGGCAACCCTGAAGACTGTGAAAAACAAAATTGAAGGGTTAAGAATTAA
>JAVQJF010107712.1:0-15690 GCA_036023855.1 Gadopsis marmoratus
GCTTGATGCAGCCAATAATTTGACCCTTCTGAAACTGATGAACATCTTTTCCACGACCACAGGATGTGTCTTTCCACATGGTTGTTTAAGAAATGAGAAGCTTCTCACTGCGTCAGTTAGAGTTAAATAACTTGTTGCCAGCTGAAACATCATCATCCTGCATTGATGATCCAATGGGAGGCTGTTATCTATTTGCTTAGTTAAATCCAGGTGGTGACTCTTTTGGCCGGGCAGTGTACATAAACATGTAAATATTAAGTTTAAATATTATTAAATATTAAGTGCATTTATATTTATATATATATCTTTGTTTCTTAACTGCATTTTTCTTTCCACCTCTCAGCTGTAGGTCTTCCAGGGCAGATTGGGGAGGTTTGTCCTCTGATCCCAAACTTGGAGAAGTCTCTGGAAGAGATCATGGAATTGGCAGAGTCTGGCATGAGATACACTCAGATGCCCCATATCATGGAGGTGGGTTAAATAACTAGCAAACTTAAAAATGTTTAACAACCATATTTCTGTTGTACCCATCTCTACATGTTTTCTTTCCTCAGGGTGTTCTGGTTTCTTCTCATCCTCAAATGATCCATGTTGGGTATTAGAAAAACTCTTTCCATTGACCCTTAACGAAAGCTTCCGAACTTGAGATGGTCCTTTATTGCAGCACTGTTGGCTGCCACTGCTACAAAATAGTTACATGGGTTAAATGCAGAGAATTGATTTCCCAATCGGGATTAATGACACTCAACTTAAACCTACCTTATCAAACTACTCAGTTTTATTTAATATATATACAGCTATACTTTCATATTATGTAGTGACATTGTTCACACCAGTACTCCAGTCAATGTCCATTAAAAAGCCAGACATTGCTGATGGGAAATTAGAGATGTTAAGCCTCTGTTGATTGAACCCAATTAGTGTTCATATGTTTTATATCTGTGGGTTACTTGTCAATCAATATCTTCGGTTGCATGGACAATATGTTTTCAACCCAATAGAATTAATTAAGATTAGAGATTCCAACTTAACAGTTTACATGCACGCTAACTAAAGGGATCAGATAAGATGGGCGTTTACATACATGAAGCATTTAATCAGAATATAACACTTTCTTTTGACAAGTTCACAGCGGTTCTGCCTGCTATGAAACATTTCATCTGCCAGAAAAAGAAGACAATTATTTATTTTTTTGCTTCATTTGAAGGTGTTCAACAATCCTCAAATCTTTTAAGGTCTCCAACAAAAGCTTGTATCAGCCACAGAGCATTTTAGTCCTGCTGCCAACTGTCAAGGATTTTCTGATGCATAGACATGGAGACATTGTTAGGCAAGAGAGATCTAGTCAGCAAGAGCATTCTGTGGGGTCAGATAGGTGTATTGTGACTGTTGTAAGGAAATCAATAGCAAGGTCGTGAAGGAAGACGGTGCAGCTCTAAGATTGTGTTAGCTGAGGCAGTTTGAGCCCGTGGCTAGCTGCAGGTTGAAGATCATATCTTCGAGGAAGGCCTCCTTATGGGGAAGGTTCTTAGACGGTACAAATACGCCTTGCTGGGGAGATAACGTCAGAGAAAAGGTTGGCATTACTTTGTATTACATTGTCAATGCAGGTCAATTTTCTCCTTTGCCTAGCTTCAGTAAATCGCATGGTTTTCCGACTTTTCTTTAGCACGGTCGCATCAACTGAGAGATTTTCCGTCATACCACCATGTTTCTGTCCCTCCCAGAAACCCGTTCACATCACCTAACGTTCTTCCCACGTGGGGCAAACATACACAGAAAGAATATATTTATTCCAACCAAGAGAGAAACAATCTAATTAATCTAATAACTAATGTAATATTTTCCGACTGAAAGGATTATGGAAGGTTTACACCACCCCTCGCAATCCGATTGAAAATGAATTGTGATCGGGCCAGTCTCTTCTGATTGAGGTGGTAACATGGCATCTTTATTCTGATTGGGATTATTAGTGGATTGTTAGGGTCCATGTAAACGCAGCTAATGAAAAGCTCTACAAAGCATTATGTCAGGATGGGGAAGTGGGTGATCTCATCATATTTTAACCTGAAGTATGCTTTTTCCCTTTATCTATAGGTGGTATTGCCAATGTTGTGCAGCTACATGTCTCACTGGTGGGAACATGGACAAGAAAGCAACCCAGACGAAGCTGACAGCTGTTGCACTTCTGTGACCTCTGAACACATGAACTCTCTGCTGGGAAACATTCTCAAGATAATCTACAACAACCTGGGAATAGATGAAGGGGCCTGGATGAAAAGACTAGCTGGTAAACAGGACAATACGCTGTGTATGTGTATCAACCCACACATATCTTTAAAGTTCTGTCTCTCCACAGTAGCTTTCCGTCTTCATGTTTCTCCACATATGTTGGGTGAAGTTAGATGTGCTTCACAAATAATTTTAATGACTTGACTTCAAATTGTGTTTTAAGCAACAGTAAGGGTTCCCAGAAGCAGTTGTTAAAAATGCATTTACTGGAAGGCGTTTATGTTTCGATATGTTTTTGTCAAATGGTTTTAATGTTATTCCACGGAGAATCCAAAGGTTGTACAACGTTTTACGTGGCCACCATCCATCAGACACACGACGTCAAAGTAAACTCAAACTAAACGATGAAGCTAAATGAAAATATATTGCTCTTTGCTTAATCACTGAATCCTGTCTCTATCCCTGCTGCAAAGTCTTCTCTCAGCCAATCATCAGTAAGGCCAAAGCTCAGCTACTTAAGACCCACTTCCTGCCTCTGATGGAGAAACTCAAAAAAGTGAGTTTCATCATTGTTTAATGTATTATACACTCTATAAACTATGGATTTCTTTGCCCTAACACATACTGCTTAAACTGACATGTGGTTTGACTCCCATCTAATAGCAGCTTCTTGCACTAGTTCTCAGAGATTTATCTAATAACTGTTGCTTTCTTACTTAATTAGAATGTCCATTAACAGTCATAAGGCATTACAAGTATGATTATTATACTGCTAAGATCACATTATATTTGGTGTTCAAATAAAGAGAAAGCTATCTATTACTGTGTCCTGTAGAAAGCAGCAGTTGTACTGATGGATGAGGAACACAGCAAGGCGGAGGGGAGGGGTGAAATGTCGGAGACGGAGCTTCTCATCATGGACCAGTTCACCATACTGGTCAGAGACCTGTATGCCTTCTACCCTCTCCTCATACGATTTGTTGACTACAACAGGTACAGTGCTCTGATTAGATAGTTTCAACACTTCACTGCTTATATTTTTTCTGAAACAACTATGAACTGCATTGCATTCAGTGTGACTAGTTACAATAATGTGATACAAGCCTGTCTGCTTGTCCTGTAGGTGCTCTGTATTAATTCATGTCGATTCAGTTTTATTTATATTGGACCAATCACCAAAGTGAGTGAGAGCAGGAGGAAAGAGAACACACAGCAGCACAGTACAGTTCCACACATAGACATGTAAAGCAATATAACATCAAGTAAGAAGTAATGGTATCGATGTTGTTGTTAATATTAATAAAAAATACTAACAGCAATATAACTATAGTAATACTAAGAGCAATAACGATAATGGCAACAGCGGCTGTTATCATAGATCCAGACTCTACAGCTCCGGAGGCAGAAGTACTTGCAGAACAGAAGAAGAGAGAGAAGAGAACGCACACAACTATGGGAAAGGAAAGCAGCCGAGTTAGTAAAAAGTATTAATAGGATAAGAGTGCATACAGATGGAGAGCAGCATAACTGAGGGGGGGCTCAGGGTTCACCTGAGTCAGCCCTGCTATTAGCTTTATCAAGCTTTTATCAGACTGGAAGCTGGTTCCACAGGAGAGGAGCTTGGTAGCTGAAGGCTCTGGCTCCCATTTTACTTTTAGAGACTCTAGACTCTTTTTGTGTGCGGATGAATGACACAAGCCACTGATGACAACAAAATAAGATAACTGCAGTTAAAATTAAATTAAAAAATAAAAAATTTTAATAA
Source organism: Gadopsis marmoratus (assembly GCA_036023855.1). NCBI lineage: Eukaryota > Metazoa > Chordata > Actinopteri > Centrarchiformes > Percichthyidae > Gadopsis > Gadopsis marmoratus. The sequence continues at coordinate 3,998 of JAVQJF010107712.1, forward strand.
AATCTACATGTATACTTTTTCTATATACATTTTTGGAATATACGGTAGCATAAAAACATGCTTATGACAAATATTGCAGCGCCAACTTCAGTCCAGCCATGTGAATTGATTGCGAAGATGGAGGGACCAGGTCTGATCCAGTCACTCCACTGATTTCATAAATAGGACAATTAGAGTCAACCCGAAATTAAATTCCAATGCATTTGGTCTGCATTACAAAGCTAATACTGACAAATCTAATAACCAAATACTTTGATAACAGTATACTAATGACATATACATTATATACTGTTGGAGCAGTGGAAGAAAAAATTAAAAGAAGAAGAGAAGTGGTTTGTGGGGAACAGATGCCATGAGACGAGAACTGAGGCGAGGACATGGAGGCTAATAAACAGGCATCTTGTGGGAAACGCTGAAGGACACAGAACTGATGTACATGTGTTTTTTTTTCTTCTTTCACACATAGCTCTGAGGGAAGCCAAGATGATGGAGGGTGGTGCAATTACCACTCGATATGTCTCTGACTATCTGAGCGTGTGTGTGTGTGCAGATGTGTGTCTGTACGTATCTGCAGTGACGCTCCAGCAGTCTTAGTAATTACTGCTGAGGGAAGACACAAATGCACCCAGATATTTAGTCTACAGGCTTAAATGGGAGCCGAAAATGTATAGACGTGCACTCACATACACGGAAACACACACACGAGATGGAGTGTGACGGACGAGACTGAGTATTGGTACACTTTGAGTAAAAGCGGGTCACAATTTCGCCATTTTCTAGAGAGACTCAGTCAGGCAACACCACCAGGATCCAGTCACACACACACATTCAAAACCTCCTTTTCACCATGTTGTATAGATTTCCCTGAAGATCCCTTAATTCAACAGCTTCAGTTTAATTGGACTGTGGTTTGTCCTGCCCCATTTCTTCATTTGGGTTTCCTACTTAACACGGGAACAGATCAGCCATATCAAGCAACGCCTACTAAAGGTCACACGCTAATACGCAAACACATCAATGCACACACACACACACACAAACACATGCATACACCCATATATGGATTCAGTGTGCACAGCTGCACATGCATGCAAACACTCACATTACCCACAAGTAAATTTCATACCCATTATGCATTCCAAAATCAATTTCCCGTTTTAAGTGTTATTAGCTGAGCTCTTTACATTTCATTACTGACTGACATTAATTATGTGAGTTTCATGGATTAGCATTAGAGCACAGTGTAAAACCAATATCTAATTTCCTGTGTGGTATCAATGCAGTGTACAGAGGAGGCCGAGCTACCGCCAGTGATGAGTAGTTGTTAAAACTGCAGTTACAAATCAGTAAAGCGCATAAAGGCAGATAACGTGGAAGAAAGTCTAAAACAACAAGAAGAGACCAGCATCCCAAAGCAAGACTATTAATAAGTAAAGATAAGACATTGTCTATCACGGGTTTGAAATTATCGGACAACATTGTTGAGCCTCCCAGCAGTTTGGGAGGGTTCAGCTTCCGTCTGAGAGCAGCTCACATTGGCAGATACAGTATTCTCTGCTGAACATCAATACAGCCCAAGGCTCCTCAGAATTCTCAGTCAGTTTCCTAGCGGATTTTAGTACACCTCCATCATTACGTTCTAAAACACACAACACCTCAAACATTAAGCCTGTAAGCTAAGTCCACCACTACACTCAATATGGCAAACTCCGTTCTTTGGAACATGTATGCAAAACACCTTTTTAATTATGACTATGGCTAACAACTCAACTTAAAACAGCTTTTCCACATTATGCTTGACATTATCTCAACTAGGAATACGCGCCTTCCTGTGGCAAAAGCTGGTAACAACACTTTCCCAACTCTTCTCCTATAATGCACTATGCCTGTGTGTGTACAGAATTATGTAAGAAAATGCAAGTTTTAAAGCAAATAAGACATAAAAGTGTCGCCAGAGGACTTTAACTCAGTATTTACACGTGCTAACATAGGCATAGGCTACATAAACCACAGTGCTAAAATAAAATAAAATAATCACTTTGTAGGGTATGCTCCAGGCTCCAGGATGAACTCAGTGTCTCAAATGTTGATGGCTTTATTGGTAAGACTCTGCCATTAATGTGCCTATTACAGATTGTACCTTAATCGCGATAAGATGTATTTTTTGCATATATGAAACAGCAGTAGATGTGAAACTGAAAAAGGACAAAACACAACATACATAAAAAGGTATTTTGTGATTTTGGAGAGATCTGTGGGCGTGCGTCTCTGCCAACTGTAGCTACCAAAATTGCCATGTGTTTGCAATAAGAGGTGGTCTGAACAGGTGCAAGCGGAAATGCAATTTCATGCCAAAATCGGCCCCAAAATTCATTGCGCCACATAATCAGCATAAACACAGCCTCAGTGGCGCCACCCTTCCCACCTTGGCGGAAGCAGATTTGTTTGGAGCCAGGAAATAGACTACCACCTGAGGAAAAACTGCTAAAGGACTGTGTTTGAGTTACCGCCCGCAGGAAACTAGGGCCCTGTATGTGATATGGGGCTAAACAAATAAACTTGATGTGCTTCTCTAAAGTTGCTGTGCTGTTACAGTTAACTAAAATTAATATATTTCTTTATACAGTAGCCAGTCACTTGTAAAACAGGCAGCTGCTGTGGACTGACACACACATACAAGCATCACTCAGGCAAAGCTGAGGCCGCTGAATAAATCAGCTGACACTTTAGTTATTCACTTCCTCCATGGTCTACCACTTCTTTTTTCATACTGAACTCACCTGTGACTGCCAATCAACGTACAGCTGCTGAATCATTTGGCACCAAAAGGTTTTATTAACATGATGTCAAGCTGTCTGATTATACAGAAAGAGATAAAGCACATGTTTAAGTAGCAAACATGCTTTGTACAGCTATATATATGGCATATTACTCCCTGTGCCCGAGTATGGACATCTACGTATGTTATTAGGACTACGAATTGGATTCATTCCTTCATTTATTTCAAAGAGAGAATTTCATGTCTATATACTCAGTATACATTGCTTCTCACCTCATAGTCCAAGTCTAGGTGATCAAACTCTCCATTGGTCCTGAAGTGCTGAGTGTGTCTGTCCAAGGTGAAGTTGACATTACGCCGGTAGCGTTCAATCACGACTGAGTGCCAATGACTGTCATCCAACAGGCTGCCGGTGGTCACAGAGGTATGACCCAGGATAGAGCCGTACTGATTACTGCCTGTAATTAACATGTCATAAAAATATAGGTTGCAAAAACACAGACTTTGGACACGTTTTGACAATGCAACATTTTATTCAAATATGTAGGTTAAAATGTGTGAGCAACAGTTGAATATGATTTTATTCGTAAAGCTAAAAAGCAACACTTGATTTGCCAAAATAGCCAGAAATCATTCCAGGGCTTCACAAAAGGGAAATTGAGCTTGTGCATGGGTTTCCTAACTGTGTAAATATTGTTTCTCACTCTGAAATGTGTTCAGGTTTACAGGTTGATTCAAATTTACAGCACAAACAGATTTGTCTCTTTGTGCATTTGTTTCACGTGTTGGCAAACTAAGTCATCTCCACACACGTTAGAATACAATTAGAGGTGATCTTGGTACTGTTTATTATTGGTACTGGTACCAATAATAACACACATGACATTTCTGTAACAGCCCAAAAGTGGCGTGGGGTGTTTAGTTGGAACACTTTGTACGGGAATGCATCACTGCAGTCGTTGCTTCCGTGCTGTAGTAAGGCATCCTTAAAGGTTACACCAGTTCTGTCAGTGTGAGTGATGCTCCACACACTTATGGATTGTTGCGACTGTTGTTTACAGTCTAAAGGGTAAAACACTGTTCCTGGACACTTTATCTTACCTCCAAGATACTAGATAATGTTATCTTGACAGCCATGGCATAAATTTTAATTACAAAGGTTTTGGATCATTGTCAAGCCTATAATGATGGTATTATTCTTTTAACATGTCATGGTGCTGCAAACACAACCAGTGTAGTGTAGCTGCATGCATGTGTGTAGACTGGTATAGCTTGGTCTTAGACATATCACTTGGAAATTTCAAATCCAATATTTTGTGACTGCTTGAGTTGTACTTCATGTGATCTGGTTTTACATATATTATCATATTATCACAAGAAAACATGTCTAAAATTGATTAATCCTAAGAACGCTACATCAAAAACATTGTGTCAGGAGGGTCAGCATAAAGAGAAACTTTGCTTAGCATTTCTTTGTCTAAATAAATGACATGCATGTGTTAAACCCACCCAAGTTTATCTGCAGCAGCAGGTTGGCCTTGCGAAGCTCCAGGGTGATGTAGTCTCCTTGTTGGCCCTCACCATGGAGAATCACACCCTCGCTCTCTGATGTCTTGAACCTCAGTGCAATCACATCCTTAATGATCTTCATCTTCTTCACCTGCACAAATGTGAACCAACACCGTGATCCACAGATGCTTGTTTAACACCACAGGTGGCTCACTTTCAATTACAAAAGTGTGTAAAGAAATTATGAAAAAACAACTTTCTTTACTGTAGTGCAAAACAAAGTGCCTACACATCCCCAGGTCTGCCTGATTAGAATATATGTCAAATCGTTTCCCATCATATTATATTGCTATTTGTTGATTTTTAAGATCTGACCTTTATGATTTTAAGAATAATCTTGACAGTATGACAATTAACGGGGAGGTTTAGTCAAAATAATACAGAATCTCAAGGTACTGAATCCAGTACCTTAAAACGATATGAGATTACACCCTGTCCATCAAAGTTGATCACGCCCGCCCCTAAAAAAAGACAAGAAAAAGGACACAGATAGAAACAATAGAGATACAGAGACAGAAAGAATAAGAGGAATAAGAAGACAGTGATAGTAAGAGACAGAGAGAAAAGGCAAGATTGAAAGGGATTAGCGAAGTAAATTGCACATAGGGAAAAGTCATCCCAAAATGACAAAAAGCATACTAAAGCTTCTATGACTGGGTCAAGAAATTTGTATTTTAGTATCAGGTGTGCTAATATGCTAATAATAATAATTCACAGACAAAGGGCTTGTTAAAATGCAATCTCTACTATCTGTACTCGTGACCTGAATGCGTAGGAGGTTCGTGCATTCAAAACGTCATCTTTGTTACTGTTGCTGCGATAGAGGTTTCTATTGATTCAAAAAATGTTGTACCCAGAAGACCCTTTTCACAGAAGTCATTTTGACATGCCACAGTATGAAAGGCACAGGCGTAAAGAATAAAATTAACGACAGCTGAATTCCATTTAGCTGCTTCTGTTTTAGGGTCCCGCTATCGTGCACGCTGGCCTGCTGTCACGGCTCACTGGGACTTACTTGAGGAGATCAGAGGCATCGTTAATGTTATTGTTACATCCCGTGGGGTTTGTCTGCGTTTCCTGTTTTATTTTGAAATCCTTCCTGTCCAGTCTGTTCAGTTGCTGCCCTAATTGATTAGCCAGACCTGTTCCTCGGCGCTCACCTGCCCCTCATTCCCTCGTTAGCCCCTTTTTCTATGTACTGGTTCCCTTCCTTTGTCGATTCATTCGCTGTTTGTACCGCCGCTTGATCTGCTTGCCATGTGCTTAGTTTCTGTGGATGTGCTTCTGTTTCTGGACTTGGACTTACCTGTTCCATGTCTTCCTGCCAACCAGTACCTGCATGGGAGTGTTTTAACTGAAAATAAATGATTTAACTTTTTCCAACTTTTTCGCTTGGGTTTTGTCCCTGCCTCTGGTACTTCGCACCTCCTGCAAGTTAATAGTAACACCTGCGCTTTTCCTACTATGTCAAATCAAGATGTTTAATTTCTTTATATATATATATATATGAAAAAAAGATGTAAAACAGTGCTGCCATGAAAAACAGTTAGTGAATAGTGACACTTGTTCACAGTAAATACTTTTAAGTCTGATGTGTCTCTGGGTGTATACTCCTACAGGTATTTTGTGTTGCGGAATTATCATTTGATATCATGTGCATTGTACACATCCCCAGGGACAACAGATGGAAAGTAGCATTGTGCTGTGGTGCAATACATATATTGTACACGGTCCCTATTTTAAATAAACACAAATCTACAGGCATAAATTGCTACATATATTCTTTCAAATTAACAGGTCCTGAACTTACACTACAACTGTACGACTGAAGTTACAGATATATCTTAAGTTAACAAGCAGCAGGAAATTCACACTTTAATTTTTAATTTATTTTACGTCCAAATATTGCATGTAGTAATTAAGTTTTACATCTATACAAAGGGAAGACAGACAACAGGGTGGAGGATTTTCAGAGCTTGAGAGAAATAAAGTGCAGCGCTCGAGTCACTCTTCAATCTTACCATCATCACACCGGCTGTTCAAGTAGTTAGTGGAGAGTGCGTGTGATTGGTTGGAGAAGGTAGAGAAGAGTATACTGGCTATGATAGGATAACAGAGCTTGGGAAAGATCGGATCGTCTTATATACAGACACACTCATCCGCAGTCACGCTGTCCTTCAGTCTTTCATTCTCTGTTGCTTTCTCACTTATATAATACCCACACGCGCACACCACTATTCCAAGACTGTCCTTTCATGATAAACACCTGAGGAGGAGTGCTAGAGGAAATTACATCTGTTTCCTTTGTTCCAACTTCAGTGCTTCCCAAATGATCCCATGCTGCCTCTAACTGGATAGAAATTCATGTACATGTCTTTCCATCTCTTTCGCTGCTTTACCCTTTACTCACGCATTTGATCCTGCTCTCTTTCCACTTCCATCCTTTCTCATTACTCCCCTCTCTGCTCCGCACTTATGTATTTTTTTCTTAAGCTTCCTCCTTTAGTTTCTGCTCTTCCTTCCATCAGTTCATTTGATTTATCCTTCTTTCCTTCTGGCTCCCTGTCCCCGCCCCTCTCATCATCTTCTGTCACGTTTTTATGGTGCAAACAGTGGTAGTTGACAGTTTTCCAATTGTTTTATGAGATATTGCAGATCTAGTCGAGCAACACGGGACGACGGCTTGGCTCCTAGAGCAGCCTCAATGGCATGCACACAAGATGGCCGAGGTTTTCAGACCCTGACCCCGGAGACCATGCCATTTTAGACCCTGACCCAGATGGTGGTTGTCCACCAGATATGTGAAGTGAGAGAGGATGATGTGGAGAGGGAGAGATGAAGGTTCAATATAGACAGCTGCATGTGGCAGCCAATATAATCTTCAAATAAACAAAACTGGAAGTTATTTATTAGGATGTGAAAACTAAAAGTTGATTTCAGTACATCACTGTTATATTATGTGCACAATGACTGTCTGATGTGCAGAGTTACAAAGAAACTATTTTATGGCTGTTGATGGCATGCCAATGCCAAATTACACTCAACATTTATTAAGTGATATATCACATTTTTAATCATAATGATGCATGAGTTTGAACAAATAAGGATTACAGTACACATTCAAAATCATTCCCCACTTCAAATGGCAAAATATCAAATGTTATAATTATTTTACATGTTTACTACACATGTTGTCCTTCAGAGTAAATGTGTATTTCAAATTATAATTGCCTGATTGTACAGATCACAACTAAACAAGACATGAAAGCTTTTTTCTTTTCTTTTTTAACCATATAGAGAACTTGTCAGAAGCTGTTATATGAAAGCAAGGTGAAGGCCGACCGGCACAGCCTGAGAAAAACTGGTAGAGAAAGGCATGATTAACCAAAGCTGACACTGGGCTGGGCACTTAATGAATCTAGTTGTGTGTGTGTGTGTGCTCAAGGCCAAAAGAGGTGACACACCCCAATCTAAAAACATATAAATTCCCATAATAGGAGCAGGACTACGCTTCGGAGTCAATTATGGAACCACACAGGTCCCTGTACCCCACCGACATGCCATGAAAGGCACACTGAGCTGGCTAACATTAGTTTCGCTACATGCACATGTATCACTTTACCATCCTGCTCATTATTTTTGCTAGTCAGCCAATGTAAAGCAATACCACTGAGATCCCACCTGCATCATGTCAAGCAAAAGGAGCACTTAACTGGCACGTCGTTAAATTGTATCCATGGCAACATGGGCAAGCAGAAATTAGATGGCTGTGGAAGTTAGATAGAAGTTGTGCATTCACTTTTTTTGACTTGACTTTACGCTCTGGTATAAATGTAAAAATGTTTCTGATATTTCAGATGAAATGATACAAAATAATGCAAATAATCAATAGATTTATCCATAATGAAAGGAATGGTTGGTCTCAGTAATGTACTGTAACACTGCATGCATGCCCTCTTTTACCTCATACTTATTGCACCAGAAAGAGATGCTATCCATGAACAAATCTACATAAGACGTAGACTCGACAGATGATGACGGTGATTCGTCATCCTGACAACAGATATAGAATATTGTTGGCATAAATAGGCCACAGGTTGAAGTCAGATCAAATATGCTTGCATTCTTTAGAAATTCTATTTACATAAGAGTGATTGCGCTTGTAGAGAAAATTTAATTTGTACTCTTGTTTCTGTTTGACTCGCCTTTCTCTCACATACCGGCTCTACTATTTCATGACTCATCTATGAAATAATTGATTTTCTGTTGATCCTGTGTTAATCAAAATGGAAATGAGCATGTAAATTTCCACAGCACGGTGGATCATGACTTCTTTATAGCCTCCAGCTCTGGCACAGACACATGCGGCCTTTCATGGCATAGTCCTAGATGAGTCATAATATGCTATTGCATTTAATTATCATACATTTTAAAACCCCAGAATTATCATCTACAAGCAACATATTTGGTGATTATGCTGGGAACATAACATCTATATTTATCTGCCTCCTTCTCCTCCTACTTATTTTCTTTTGTGCTTTCTTATTTCATCCTCTTTTTTATTTATTTTTTTGTCAGTGCCCAACACTGTACTTCTCCTCGCTTTCATCTTTGGATTGGGAAGTAGGAAAACACTTAGAAGAAGTTGATTCTAAGCGAGTCGGAGAGTTGGGGAGTTGGGAAGGACGGGTAGATGAACAGACAAATGTATGAGTTCTCCTTTTCTGACTGAATGCTGAAGAAGGGAGCAGTGACAGCGTAATCATGAGAGAGCAGCGTGGGCTTCAAAACACAGCTGACAGACATCTCTGAAAGATGATGCACCCGATCAGGGGGTGTCTGTGTAAGTGTGTGTGTGCCTCGCTCTCGCTCTCTCTCTCTCTGTGTTATCACTGATATCGCGAGTATGTAACCATGTGCTCACCTGATTGTGTATTTATTATGTGTCTCATCTGACAGATGTCGAGGCATGGTGGACAACATTCATATCTGTCAGAAACACAGAACATCTCTGCTCTTATTTGGCCTAGAAATAAATAAGTTTTTTCAATAGTGTCGTCGTTTGTACCTCAAAACACTATCAAATTATCTATCCGTCTGTTGAATGACAGGATACCAGGGTCTGAAATGTATTTAAAAAATACATATATATAAAATAAATATATTTTTGATCAGATTTTTTGATCAGGTTTTGCTAAACCTCAGTCAAATTCTACTGTTGTGTATGTTGGGGGATTTTGGAGTGCATATTCTCTGTTGTACTGTATCTCTCATTCTGTGGTCTATGGCCAGCTGACATTTTCGATGAAGAGAAAATGTATGTTTCTGTATTCTTTGAAAATCTTGTTTTCAAAATAAGAGAATAAAGAGATGACATTCTTAATGCACAAACCTCCTATTCATTCAGGTGGCAATTACAGCCAGTAGATAATGAATTTCAACAGACCCGTAGCAGAAACATTCGTAATACCATATTAATACCTGACACACACTACTGGAAGACTACTGACAGGTCGGTGGAGAAGCTGTAGAATAAATCAATCAAATCTAATCTTTAGTCAGTCTAAGTATACTTACGTTTACAAACCAACCAAAGCCAACTCTGATCAAAACCAATTTACCAACTTTTTTCTGTTTTCTAAAGTCAACTAGGTTCTGAAAATACTTTGCAGGAATAGACTTTGTTTCAGTTATGCTACTCAGTTCTGCCAAAACTTTGTTTACAACTCACAAAATCGCTGGTGCTTGACAGCCAGCTTCACTGTTGTGCAAGCTATTGATCGTTCCCACATTTCTTTCTCTAAAGTCGAGAAATATATATTGTTATATCTTGCTAAGTCCTACTTGAATACAACGCTTTACACTGAATTTAGGAAAGTACAAGTAAATATTGCTCATAAATTATGGAATGACCTGAGCAGCCCCTGTACTTCCTCAGTGTTTCTGCAATAGGACTGAGGCTATCCATGGGTATCTTGTTATACTGACATTTTTAGTAATCTGTAAAAAAAAAAATACCATCTCTACTTTCTTTATTGTCTTATGGAAATGCAAAGGTTAACCTGTAAGACACCATTCAACATCGAAGGCTTAAAATAAACATATAAATCTAAGTATGAGCTTAGATTTCTGTGTTTATTGTTCTGTGCATACACATCTCTGTGTATGCGTGTGTGTGTGTGTACCACATCTTGTCATCCTTATCATTACTGACTTGCTTTTCTTTTAACATGAGAGGAAATGAAACAAGGGAAATTTAATCAAAGGGGTGAGGGCTGACTGCAATGCAATACATGCCCTTGTATTCACACCCACAGACACAGACACACACACACGCGCGCTCACATACATATCGACACACAGTGTAATCGCATCTCCAGAATGAGAGATGTGCGTGTGTCACTTATAACAGTAATTTATGCAGAACCTTAATTGAAAATTGTTATCAAAATCAATTTGGCAGCCTTTAATAGGATGAGAGCAAAGAGGCTGCAAGAGAGTCAGTTCCCTGGATGATAAATTTGTTAGAAAGCGCGAGACAGTGTGTAAGTGTGTGGTAGCATCTGTATGTGTCAGTCAGTCTGTCTCTGTGCTCTGCAATTTTCTGCACATTGAGTTGTTTGTGTGTCTGTGTGTGTTTGTGTTTTTGCGTTTGTGTCCAGGCAGTTTTTCACACTGTGACTTGATTAGAGCTGACAAACCACCATTAGGCTCTCCCCATGGATCCATAATTATAAATGTTAATTATTGTTAGTTAATAAGTGTTCATAACTTGTTGGAAATACTAAAGTAGTATTACTTACAAATACTTACTAAATACTGGAGTGAATATATTGTGTTACTTTACATCCCCTGTTGCATGCGAGTGTTCTAATCTCACTGACTGCTGCTTGGCACAAAGAGACTGTAAAACTATAAATATGCAAATGAATAGCAATCGCTTTCGTTTTTGTTGATAATGTGTAAAGATTACAGGTGTTACCGGTGTGTGTATGTAAAAGAGAAATATAAGCGAGACAGTAGAATACATCTGCAGAGGGTGTGCTAAAGGCTGTGTGTGTGTGTGCGTGTGTTTGTTTGTGTGTGCGTCTTCACTCACAGTAGGAGCAGCCGTAGATTTCTAAGCGCAGACCGATCCGTCCTTCCTCGCTCCAGTCCAGCGGGACGAGCCTCAGGAAGCGTGCCACGATTCCCTGCTGCAGCTCATGGCGAACCGCGCTCTCAGAATTGGAGTTCCCAGAGAAGGCCTGTGAACACACACACACACACACACACACACACACACACACACACACACACACACACACACACACACACACACACACACACACACACACACACACAC
>JAVQJF010107719.1:0-31338 GCA_036023855.1 Gadopsis marmoratus
TACAGGTTTAGATGTGTAGAGCAAAATTTTACACCTCAGCCTTTTAAATTATCTCTATGAATCCCCCCCCCCCCCCCCCCCCTTACCCCCACCATGCCGCTCTGATTATCACCTCTCTATGTGAATCAACTCGGCCGCGCATCTACCTGAGAGCTGGTTAACATGATATTTGCTCTACCCTCGCATTCAGCCCAGCATCAGCGGAATCACACAGATGTGGATACAATGACAGTTCTCCCCGTTGGAAACAGCTTTGTTGTACAACATAGGGAAGAGAAACCACAGGCCGTGACAAGCTTGCCTTGGCGTTTCATCTCTTATGCAACTCCGCAGTCGATTCAGCGTGGGAAATGTACAATTTAGCAAAAACAAATATCAATTTCACAGGGATGGTAAGACTACTGGCAGCACCTCTGTCTGGATATGTTACACGGTGTAGTAGCAGAAAACTCTGTTCCAACTAAAGTATTTATCTTAATCACTTTTGTCCTGGTTCTGCGTCGCAGTCAAATGAGTTTACAAGCGCTCTGCAACCACCACCATCAACATAATACAACAGGGATGAATGCCTTTGGATAGCAATATGGTTAAGATTGAATAAGATCAAGTTTTTTGTTGTAGCTACAGTACAGAAAGCATACAGCTGGAAAATGTGGCTAGAGGAAACAATTTGGCCCTTTTCTCCTCTGACAAGAGTTTAATTAATGCCGTCTTTCCTCAGGTCTTCCCATCCGGCGCAGTTTCAAAGGTTTCAGGTGTCAAGGAGTCTTTAAAGTCCCATTAAACACAATTCTTGACATTAACATTGAATCAAATTACTCTCTGTAAGATGAGAGGATGGGTAATATTGTAGCGAATCAACACCGCTGTTGGCAGCTCTGGACTGCTTTTCGCTGCCTTCACGTCATTGTTTCACCCTCCTATAGATAAACCATCTCGAGTCACTTGCAGCGTACAAGCTCAGAAGATCTACATTGCACAACATTGGACGGCAGAGACGCAACCGGTGGTTGGTGAAGAAAGTAAAATATCTAGAAGGTCAAGAAATGCAAATATTTCTGTCAGCAGTTTACCGAACATCGGGCCAAAACATGGGCGAATACTGGACTTCCACGTAGCAGGCAGCCAGAAATACAACTCCAATAGGGAGCAACTTTGCAAACATATAGATCATATACGATTGGTCCATAATGTATATCGTGTGAGCGTTTCAGTTTTCAATATCCCAAAGTGGAAAAAATAAGAGTATTTCTTTACACTGAAAGCAAATAAGCCCTGTTCAAATGTTTATATCACTTCCAATATGACAATATGTGCTTGCATTTTATTTTTTAAGTACTCTAGTATAATTTAAATTTGGCAGTCATCAATATGCTGTATCTATATTGTAAATACATTCCTATTATGTTCAGAAAAAAGTGAATGCACAAAACGTTTCTGTTCAGCTTATGTTGTACCTTTATAATATACAAATATTGCACTAAACTAACCTGGTAATTTATTTTTATGCAGTGTATTTTAGGTTTAATTTACTTAACTAAAACACAAAAACAGACACGTTCGTGGGTTAAGCTACTCATAGTTCTGCTGTTGCAGCCACATTGTGCTGCATGTTGTGTGAGCTGTTGTTTCATGACTCGGCATAAAAGCCCTTTATGAGAAGTGCACTTGCATCTAAATGCAATTAAAATGAATACTCTTAAGCTCACTTATGCCTAAGTAGAGCAAAATTACGTTTCTAGTACTGATAATGTTTTCTTTTTTTTTTACATAAAATGTATCAAATAAGAAGACAGACAGCATAAGAGTGCATTTAATTTCAACAACTGCAGTTAGAAATGTGGACAGCAATGCTGCTGAATCGATTGTAACTTATTTATATGCTTTAGGTAGAGATATAAAAGCACACTTAGGGCACTTAAAGTATTATTTAAAAAGTTTGGCATTTTGGCAGCTGATGGAATAAAGAAATACATGACCAACATGCACTCAGTTGCCAGTTTATTCTAAACCTACAACAGCTAAAACGAATGCAGCATAATACAACAGTCCCGCAATAAACCATGTCCTAATGAAGGTTATAACTGAGCTGTGCCGTCATGCCGAGTAACACATGAGCCGACCAGCCACAGTAAGACAGGAGGTAAACAGAAAAGATTATGTCAGACGGCGGTTTGCAAGATGTGCAGAGACAAAAGTTTGATCTATCTATCGCTGCTGTTAGCCAGAGGCGTTGCGTTTTTTAATGCAGACTGCCGGCTATCCCACTCTGCCACACCGATGGCCTCGCTCTGCCTCTGCGAAATGATTTAACACAATGAAAACTGCAAATGATTTACTGTCTGGAAGGGAAGGAGTGAGGAAGAGGGATAAAGACAGAGGGAGAAGGCGAGGCGGGGGGAGCTGAGCCAGCAGTTACCACAGAACTCCTTAAGCCCTAATAACTGACAAACAGCAATTCTTCTTCCTCCTTGAAACTCCGAGCCTACTTTTCTCTTTAAAGACTCCTTTGCAAGACACACTCTGTTTTGTTTCTATTAGCCCTTGAACTTGAGCCCTATCTTTTTTGCCTTTCCCATCATAGAAGTTATACTTACCCTATGAATTTTCTCCCACGTCACTACGCTTCACTCACCTGTAAAGTCACATTTTAACTTTCCACCAGCTACATTAACCGTTAACAACCTTTTTGACTGGTTTGAGACTGACGCGAGAAACAAAAAAGGAGGATATGGTGTCAAAATACAAGACACAAAGACGTCCTAAACTTAGGATTTCTTTTTGTTTTCCAATTCAGTTTCACAACTGACTTCACCCAACGTCTGCCAATATTGCTCGCGAGTAAAACAAAGCACATCCACACACATGCAGACACAGGCAGTGGACCGAACACACAAAGAGGATTTCACTTGTGGATCAATCCGCAGCACCACTTCATCTGACCTCACAACGTGAGAGAGTGGACCTGGCCATTTCTTTTACTTTCCTTTTCCTTCATTCAGTCACAGTGATTTGATTGAATGCTGAGTTCTGGTCGAAGTGTAAACCAGCAGCTGTGTCTACGGCACACTTAGAGGTTATCGTTTAGAACAGGACCCTAAGGCCTTTTATTGTCGCGATCCTCCCTTAAATGCATATGCAATAAGGGGAGAGGCGCACCTTGTTAAAATAACACGCCTGTTTGATGAGTACAGCACACGTGTCTGGAGCAGGATGCGTCACATCTGCAGCGGTAAAACAGGCACAAACGTATCAGTAAATCAGGCCCTTGATGTTGTCTATACTAATCTATCTATACGCATATATCAAATAACCGAAGGAGAGTGCAGCTTCACCGCGGTGGGCAAGCTCAATGAAATTAAACTAAATAGAAATTCAGCTTGGAACTGGGGCTTGTTGTGAACCGAGGTGAAACATCCGAAAGCCAGGGTTTGTTAGCTTTCCTCCTAATGGAAAGTTAAACTACAGAGAGAAATGACACAGCTGTTCTTAATGTTTCCTTTTAAAGCCTAGAAATGGAAGAATGCTGAATGATTACATGATGACGGATCAAGATATTAAAAGACAGCATTTATGGAGATAATCCACAGGCTCCTACTCTCATCATTCACCGTATAAAAAGGATATGGGCTGGAGACCATGCGGATGCACCAGCTGCGAGGACAGGTTGTCTGCTTGAGGCAGAAGAAGACCACAGGTACCAGCTCAGGGTAGGGCACCACTAGCACACTGTTGTCACTGCTGCCATCGTCCTCATCATCTTCTTCATCCTCCCCCTCAAACTTCACCACCTCCTCCTTCTCAATCCTCTCCTCCTGAATTATCCCTTCCTCCTCTATTTCCTCCTCTTTCTCCTCCTTTTCCTCGGGGCACGGGAGGTAGTAAGGGGAAGGCCTGCGGGGGGAGGAGGAAGCGACGCCATCATTGCTATCGCGCCTGGCTATGGCTGTTGTTACCCTAGAGATTGCTGCCGCTGGCGGTGTCGTTGCTGTTGATGTTGCAACGCTGGGGCCCTCCTCCTCCTCCTCGCTCGTCATGGCAACGCAACGTTCTGGGATGGGAGAAACAGAGAAGACAGGGAGAGAGCTAAGAATTTAAATTTACAAACGACTTTATCGCCCTCAGGTTACAAGCAGTTGAGAGGACTTACATTTACGCCGCACTACGGAGGGGAAACACCAATCCAAACAACACAAAAGGCATAGGAGTCCTCCTCTCGGCACCTTGACAGAAAGTCCTGCTGAACTTTACTGCCACGCAGCGCCCGACCCTCACTGGGCTGGTTTACGCCATAGTTTTGGACAAGCGCTGTTTTTCCCGTACACACTGACACATAGCCAGCATTTGGACATTCACACCCTCTGGAAAATGTTTCGGAACAGCTCAGCTTCTGGCCGGTAAGCACGGATTAAGGGTGGTTTCGCGCCTACAGTTTGTTTGCTCTGGTCCGGACCAGCTGATGGGTTTGTAAGTTCGTTTCCCCCTGCTACTACTGGTGACAGCTTGCGTGCTCTGTCACATCCCAGAATGCACAGCTCACCTGGAAAAAAGGAGCTGAAAAGCTCTAACTTGCAGAGTGTACTGCGTGGTTGTGTCCCACGACTAATGAACCGCTCCAGAGTTCGTTTGCAGCCGGGCCAAGACCACTTTCTTTAAAGGGTCAGACAACCGCACCAAGTGCGATTGCAGTGTTAACTCCTGCTCAAACACAAACACACGAACCAAACAGGTTAGGTGTGAAAATGCTTTTAGTCTGAGTGGAGGGCTGAAATGGAGAGAACAAGATGCGTTTACAAATTTAACCGGCTTAGTGTTGACGTACTTAAAAACATTTATGCTGTAAGCGTAAGAAGACAGAACAACAAGCTCCCTTCACATAAATCAATGCATTACAGAAAATTCCAGTCCGGTTTAATGGCATAGACTATTAAGTTTTGTGACGATCCGATCTTTCATTTGAGGTATTGCACTCAAATACTTTTTTAAAGTCTGATCACTGGCAGAAACACGAGAACAGAGATGGAGCGGGAGCACAAATGAGAGGTTGTAAAAAAAGAGAGGGCAGGAAACTTCTGAAAGGTTGGAGAGAGAACTAAAGGAGTGAGGCAAGAGAGCGTTAGGAAGGAGAGGTCAGTGGTTTTGTCAGACATAGTGTAGAGAGGAATCAGTAACATGTAGAGAGAACAGAAGGAGCAGGAGTCCTGATATGACTGAGTGGCACCTGCCCTATGTGAAGAATTCAAAAACACGATTTCCAATCAGTGAGTCCCTTAAACTCTAACGCTAAACGCTACTAGAGTATATTAAAAATCCAAGATAATTTATTTCTCACTCACCGACTGGAGCAAGACGGTCCAACTGCAGGCCTAGGTCTGCAAGCCAATGGGGAGACTGTAGAAAGGAAGTGAAGAGGCATATTTCTCCAAATATCTAACTATTCAGTTAAGTTTTTTGGGGGGGGAAGGCCACTAAAGCCTCATGCCTATATATCCTACGATTTCCCCATTGGTCTCACAGTGTTAGAGGAGAGCGAGGCCTGCAGTTGGATCCTTCTCCTCTGCAGTGACGCTAAGCAGCAGCGTGCTTAGTGCCGCCACTGGTATATTGCAGTAATATACCACCACTGGTATATTACTTTACTCAAGCCATTCAACACCATGATGATTAGCGTCCCAGTCCTGCTTCACGAATAAGCAACAGCAGGTATTTGGCTGCTAATGCCAGGCTGGGGACAGCTTTGTTTTCAGAAGGGTGTCCCGTGGGCGTGATGTCCTAAAACCTTCCCAGACTACCCGAACGGTGCAATATGTAATGAATGTGTCCATGGCATTATCTCCAAAGGCTGCGCAAGCAGTGGCTTTGCAGGATAATATAGCATAAACGCAAGGATGGTTTTCACTAAGTAAAAGATGTCGAGGTGATCTAGACAGGAGACTGGCGGACGATAAACCTTTGGGACAAAGAAAGTGCATCTGGGCAGCGTTTTCCTATTAAAGATCCTGTTCCTATTAAAATGCAAAGTGCAGGATTTAATGATACATTACTGCTTGTTAGGGCCAGTGGGACAGGCTAGCTGCTGGTTACTGTCTGCAGCAACACATTGCTGTGGCTTCACCGCTGTGTTTGCAGATTTTGTCAGTTGTTCTTTACATCGATATAGCGGGTAAGGGAATGTGTCGAGTTTCAAACGTCCGTGCCTTTTCATGAGGAGTTAATATTGCTACTTTTTAGGTGCAGAGGGAAGCGTGACTGCTCTGTGCATTCCGAGTCTCTGTAAATTAACATCACTTAAATAGCGCTCTAATAACTCTGCAATGTTGCAGTTAAGCTAGAGTCAGCGGTATGTTAAGTTTTTTTCCTTACTTGTGGTTGCAAAGGTCTTTTGTGCAACAGTTTAACTAACTTGAAGGGATTCATTAACTATAAGACCAAGATAAGGAGAAAACCTGAAATAAGTACGCGAACATTTTAGGGAAACCTTAAGGAGAAGACTCAAGGGTGATTTATTTTTTAAGGGAACAATAACTTGGACTTTAAGGAAAATCTTAACGTAAGGAGTTTTGAGCGACCGGCCTTTTCCTCTCCTCTGATAGATCACAGACCACTGACAGTCAGTGAGACACAATCAGGTTAAGAGGAGTGAGGTAATTCTGGCTGTCCAATTGTGCAATTACAAAATAATTTCAAACATCTTACGCAGTCATCACTAGAGTAAAATGATTTATATTTGAAGAAAAACAGAAAGCTAAAAAGAAGAAGCGCACGTGTATGTTTCATCCTGTAGCAAGTAACTCAGAGAAGGGGAGGAAAAAGGCACAGAGTTCAAGCGGGATTCAATTTCCATCCAATACAGTGACACATCTAGGTGCTGTAGTTCCAGAGGTGCTTGAATTAACTAAATTGCTATCTCTGGGAACAAAAAGGAATACTTTGAGCAGCAGTGAAGCCATAGCACAAGAACCTTAATGGCCAGTCAATATTAATGAACAGATTCCCCAATCATTGACCCTGAGGTTCACTAAATGGAATGTAATATATGACGGGGCATGGCTCCCATTAATCTGTCAGGGATATAATGAGAACACAGGCTCTAATAAAATGATAATGATTTCAGCCTTGGAAACATATAAACAAAGCCTAAATGAGGTTAAACGCTTCTTCGGTAGAACAGGGTTTCCAACGGTCAGAGGAACAGGGGGAATAATGGTGTACTGCTTGTTTATTCAAAACAAACGTCAGCAGAGTCCCAAAAGTCAAAGGCCACGCAAAACTACTTTACTTTGAAATTACACAGAAGGAGAGAACACGTCAACATTTCTGCCACTGACCAGAAAGGCTAATTATTCATTTTGAGGCACGTCGTGGTCTACGTGCATGTAAGCGCCCTTGTTAAATCTGAGCTAATCATTCATGTTACTGAATCGCACTGTTGAATAATAGCAACGAATTTGTCAGGACAACAGACAGTTTCTGCTCCACACCGTGAGCAGCCAAGTCAGTTTCGCCTTATTGCAAAGGTGGGATAAAAAGCCTTGGTACTTAAGTCTTAAATTTCACGTTTGAGGGCTAGTCGTCGCACGGCCATTGTAAAGTAATCGACAAATTGCAACAACTGAACTAACTAGCAAACGCATTTTTTTTTCCAAAGCATGAGGCTTTTTGCTTTTTTACTGGTAAACCACTGATTTCCCGGCCACTGTGCTCTGCAGAGAACAAAGCTAATTTTCTGCCTTCAATGTGTTGGGTTGGTACTTTTGCTAAAAGGCACTAAAACAACACAGCCACCTCCTACATGGTGACGCTAACTGCGAGTGTTAGATGTGTGTGATTTGCGACATGTGTCAGGCACAGATTGACCTTTATTGATCACGTGTCAGCAGCCGGCTCATCTATCACAGCCTCGTACAAAGCGAAGGGTCACAACGAGCACTACGACTCGTAACCTGCCATAACAGAGTAGGAAGGGAGGAACGTTTGAAACGTCCTGACATGCACACACACGCAACAGTCTGTGCTTTGAATTATCTATTAAAAAAAAAAAATACATATTAAGCTTCCCGTCACATCATTTTGATTTATTTTGAGAAGCATTCAGGCTAATGCATAGGAGGCACAGTATGTACTGTATACTAACAGTTTTTAGCTTTTTACGAGCACTTCGGTATTTGGCATCATATTTTGATAAAGTCCAGCAGAGAAAAAAACAAAAAAAAGGCAAAGGACCGGCCACAGACAACACACCGACGTACCTACACGCGCGCACTTCTAGCCAGCGGTTAGTGTCAGAAGCTAACAGCTAGCTAACTAGGCCTGGTGTTGACATGTTTTGATGTGACACAGATCCTCATTAGCGAGATCCAAACCGTGCTGAAGGCTCAATGGCCCGTAGGCATTCACTCACACACGCGCACACACACACACACACACACACGCATGGAAGCATTACTGTACACGAACTCGTCAACACACCGAGCTCAGTGAGACTGTAACACATAATCGGGTGGACGGATGAGCCCGTACGCGCTCATTAAGACGGCCTCAGACAAGCACACAAATCCAACTGCGGGCACCAGAAAGCAAACATGGCAGGCTGTTAACGATGTTGGCTAAGGCGGATGAAAGGCTTCATCAGGCCCAGTAGAGCCCGGTGCTGCTCCCACTATCCCCCATTGACATTGACTTCAGCTGACAACACAAGCTGTTTGCTCATCGACTTTCCCATAGAGAAACAAACACTGACAAACGGGCGCGTATCCCCCTTCATACCACACATGCACGCTCGCTTGGTCCAGGAATTGATTTGTACGCCACCGGTGTGGGACCCGAGCAGGAGAGGAGCACGGGCAGTTAGGGGTTCAACTCCCTGTGGAGTTCTGCGGGTGGAGCAAGGCACTATCATTCCCAGATGCTTTACACACAACAGAATAAATATGTATTGCCTGGTGTTTTGACGGCAACGGCTTCATCTCCTCTGTATTCAACAGTAATCAGAAGGTGGCAAAGAGCCTTAAAAAAAGCTACGTGAGATTATTTGAACTTGACTTGTTGTGTGTCCAACTTTGATTTGCTCTCCCAGCGGTGTGTGAATATCATCCCGATCCTTCTTGTTGAGACTTGGATGTGAAACCATTAATTATCCAAACCACGAGAAGGTTGTGATACTACACAAATAGCCTTGCTGGTGTACGTCAACACACATTCGTCATGCCCTATTAAAATCATTGCTTGTTTACAAAATGTACACTCAAGTCCCATTTGAAATCAAAAAAACGCCAGTGCTAGTGTGCATAAATACTCACTGCTTCAGGCAATTTTCAGTCTAATCAGAGTCTATTTTGACTAACAAATGAGTGCCAATGAGCGTGATTGCTGAGGAGTGCTTGTTAATGCATTGTTTTCATACAGCAAGGGGCCGTGTGAACGCTCGGCTCATATTTTCAAAATATTGAATTATTCCCATGTTAATCGGAAAACACAGAGGAACAAGTTCCTCCTGCATCATGAAAAGTCCATCTTTCTATCCGTCGATCCACCTGTGCAACTGTCCAAGAGACCCGCACACGCTGTGGGTGAACTCCATTTCAATGCGCTACGCCTGATAGGTCCAGAGTAACTGTTAAACACAACATAAAACATTAATGGGATGCTTAAAATCTGAATTCTTTGAAGTCACCCTGGTGTTACAGGCAGGATCGATATTTGGCTTAAGCTGAAAGAAGGTAAATTATGCAATGGTGAGAAGCCTATAGAAAGGTTGCCTTCAGAGGAGTGAAGGCTGAACCCATACCCCAAAATAGTCTCATTCCAACAGCAAGTCCACCACTATAATTATGATTTTAAAAAAGGGGGAGAGATAACGGTTTAGAGGCTGGCATCCTCTTCATTTCATATTGTGGGCCCCCAAGTTAGATGTTTACAGGAAATCTACTAGATTCCTCTAATGGACAAATGGAAATGACTTTGTGGTAACAGAAAATGATATTATCCCGCAATAAAAAAACATAATTTTATTCCAGAGGACACATGGAGGCTACTAAGGGAAAGCAATCTTGATTCTGGTGAATTAAGATTGGTGAATTAGACTACTGTTCTAGCTTAGATTACTGTTACAGCGCTTTGGGAACCGGTTCGGTTGAAAAGCGCTATATAAGAAAGAGTCCATTTACCATTGTCATAGTAAAATGTTGTTTAAACTTATGTTGATACCATCTTTTCTTGCTGTGGGGGGGGCAGCAGGTCATCTTTTGTTCCTCCCCACCTGGTTTGTGCCAAGCAGGGAACAAAAAAAAGCCGCCTCAGACTTTTACTTTGCACCTCCTGCTTACTCAGCTACTCCACACCTTCTGTTGATGGATCAGGGGGAAAGACTGTTCTGCGTCAATAAACAGGATTTTAATAAAGATATGAATGCTGTTCAGATGTGTCTGACATCTGCATATGAACAGTAGAGGCTTTATAAAAGACTGTTTTTGGAAGCCAGGCAAAGGATTGGCCTTACTGTGTGGCTTTTACTGATAGTCCTCTCTACACTGGAGTTTAATGAACACGAGCGCAGCGGTGCAGAGAGGACTATAACTCTTAACCTGAAAGAACGGTTATCGTCTCACTTTTTACAAAAGCCCCTCCACAGTCTCCCTGTGCATTGCTGCTCTTCAGGTATTTTAGGGCCAATTAATTGAACAGTCCCCTTCTGGTGTCAATACACCCATTGTTATGCCACAGGGGGAACAGCAGCCATTTTTAGAAGCTGCAATAGACTCGATAACAGCCTATTTTAAATCACCAATTATGGCCGTTTAGAATAATAGACTTCTCAGATGTGCGGTGACCTGCTCGGCGCGTCTAATGGCCCTGACGCTGAGCCAGAGGGTTGCTTCTCTTTGTTTCCCAGGAGGCGGCTTCCACCACTGCTCCGGTGACAGGGGAGGGGGCTTCTGTGCCTACGCCGACATCACTCTGGCCATCAAGGTGAGACAATGTTGACTCAGTGTCACTCAAACACTGGCTATGTTTACGTGTCGTGTTCAGATAGAGAGTTTGTTGCGTTGACGTTAAACTCTAACTGTTGAAAGAAGACATAATACGAGTTGCAGTCATAAACAATAACTCCAATAACTGAGGAGTGTTGCTGCTCAGCCTTCCTTGGCCTGGTATGACCCATAGCAAACGTAAAGGATGGCTTCACAGTTTCTCTTTTCCTTTTGAAGTGCATTTCACACAACCGACTCAGACTCATATTGGCTACAGCTGAGCTTTGGAATGTATTTCTGCAAAGAAATTGCAATTTGAAGATGATGTGATTTATTCTCTAGGAGGAGCTTGTTAGATTACAGAGGCTGCAAATGACACAAAATGGCCTAAAATTGCACAGAAATTCAAAATGTCTGACTTCCTGTTGTGTTTAGTGTATGGCTCTAAAAGGTCAAAGTTATAGGTTTTGATTTAGAAATTTTGTAGGGGGCGCTATAGAACCATTTCGCCACACTCATGTCCAAGACCCGTATCAGATATAAATTCCCACCACTTCTGAATGTTTTGGGAATTTTCAAGCAACCCTAGCAAAGATAAAAGTAAAGGGCTTCCTGTTTCATTGGAAACAGGCAGATTGTACAGCCTGCCACGGCAACTGCGTTCCATGGAAACGCAAACGCTTTGCAGTTTAGCATCACACATGTCGTAGGGTTAAGTGAATCTGTTGAACCCTGTAGGAGTTTGAAAAGTTCCATACTTTCAAATGGTCTAAAATAGCTTCTTGTCTGCCTATGACATCATGGTTTGAGATATTGACTAATTCTTTGCAATTTAGCTTCATACTTCATCCAAAGATTATACCTACCAAATTTGAAGTTAATCTGATTAACCCCCTCGAAGGAGTTTGAAAGGGTTCGCAATAAATACAGGAAAAATACACAAAGCTAAAAATGGCCGATTTCCAGTTGGGTGGAATTAATGAAAGCCAACGTGAAATACGTCCTGCTGTTAATGTAAATTATTGAGCCTTTAAAAATAAAAAAAGACTTGTGAGCAGTTTTTTTTAAGATGTATGGCTTTAGCAGAAACCAATGGCCTTGGGGCTGAGAGCCACAGACAAGGTACTTTTGGTTTGGTCTTTTCATTGGATTTTGGTCCGTTTTTAGTGTTTTAAGAAAATGTATTTGTAGTTTTGAAATGATTGCGTGTGGGGGGGGGACATCTTTTTGGGCCCGTGGATGTCGCCTGACCTGCAAATCTGACTGTGCCAAAATGTAATTGTGTAAATGCAAATGAGTCTCAGGCGTTTTACTTTGGAGGCCCTTTGCGAGAAACTGAACTGCGAATGTGTCATCTTCAGAGAGAAAGCAAATGTTTTTCCATCCATCTCCCAGTTTCTGTTTGAGCGAGTGGAAGGCATCACCATGGCTACCATCATCGATCTGGACGCTCATCAGGTGAGCCGACACCATTACACCTCTCTGTCAATGTGCATCGCTGCTTAGGAGCTGACATTGATGACAAGATAACCCCCCTTTTACCACCACACCAATCAATGAGGCTCCCTGCGGGCACAATTGGCCCTTAGCTGTTTGCCAGTGGAGATGTATTTAAATCCAATCCACTCAATATGACCGTGAGTGCAGACTATCTCTGGGATATTTGCAGTAATGTCAGCCACGTGCAAGTTTTTGGGCTTGTTGACCAGTTTTTTATCATCACTCTGTTGTTTTGTGTCCGTTTGTAAATGTAACAAAGGACCACTTTAGCTACATTATTCAGTTTTTCATTGTTATATCATTATGTTATTATATTTATTAATATTATATTGTTTTATTACAACAATTTTCATTGCTCAGATGCATCACTCATTTAAATAGAAAGGCATATTGAACTTAATGACATTGGCTGAGCAGCCACAAAACCAGTCCGCATGCGGGGATTTATATTTGCACACGGTCTTAACTGAGTAATCTATGACACAACGCTGCCGTCTATGTCTTTGTGTCTTTGTTCTTACCAGCCTGTTGACCACTGTGACTGTCTCCCATTGACTGCAATTATTGTGAGGATATAATTAAAGGAATTGTCCCCCAAAATGCCCCAATGTCCCAACGAAAAATCAGAAGAAGCATTAATTTAAATCTTTCACAAAAATGAAAATGCTGATCAAAAGATCTCCGAGGTAAGTATTATATACTATAACTATATACTATAACTGTGAGTTTCCCTCTTGTTGCTCCCAGTTGAGGATCTTAAAATGTCATTTCTGTCCTCTCTTGACGTGACTTAAGTAGTTCGTGTTGCTACAGTTACAGCTGTCTGCTCATTTTAGGAGCAGCTTTGAGGTTTTATTGAGCTGTCATCAAAGCCAATCTTTACAAGTCAGGTCTGTCCACCGGCATCTATATGTTGTGACTTGTGAATAAGTATAAAGCCTGTTTTTGGTGAGAGGCAGGTTGTTATAACTCGAGTGAGATTTAGAGGATGGCTGAGGGTAGCAGAAGGCCCGTGGTACTGCGATACAAATGGATTCCTTTGTAACAAAAATATCTCAGAGACTTTGTCAGCAGCTAGCTGAGCTAAGGCAGCGGTCTGTATCTGACACCGTGCCTTGTTTCATTGACAGTCTGGGCACCACAAGCTTCCATAATTTGAGAATGTCATGAAAATATACAGCAAAAAATGATTTCTGGCATGTCATGACAATATACAGAACGACAGGAAAACTGCTTTGGCAAAGAGGTAACGTTGCCCAACACTGGTCCTGTTTCTAGTCAAGTCTCGAGAAAATTGTAAGCAAACTTTCTAAATGTCATAAAAAGGTGCAAAATCGGTGCGTTTCCATCACCTGGTTTACAGCAAATATACCTGGGTTGTTGCAAAGCATAAATTTAGCGTGACCTGAAAACGTCTCTCGGGTGGTCTAATGGTTGTCTAACAAACGGTGAGTCTGTGAAAGAACACAGAATAATGATCTCTGGCTTGTTTCCATGACAGTCTGTGTACCACAACTTTCCATAAGTAGACAATATCATGACAATATACAGCAACATCAGGAAAGCTGCTCTGGCAAAGAGGAGAAGTTGTATAACAGTAGTTATTTTTCCATTCAATTGTCAAGTGAATTTTAAGCAAATGTTGTTGAAAAAAAGTTTGAATTAGGCTTCGAATTGGATTCATCACTTTCACCGATGCGGCCTGGGTTCGATTCCCGGTCAGGGAACATTACACTTTATGTCTGTGAAAGTCTACACACAAATGATCTCTGGCTTGTTTCAATGGCAGAACATGTACCATCATTTGACAACGTCAAGAAAATATAGAGCAACAACAGGAGTGAGCCGCTGTCCAACACTAGCTGCGTTTCCATTCAACTGTCAATCACATTTAAAATCTTTTGAAATGTCCTGAAAAAAGTGCTAATTAGGAAGCGCGTCCATCGCTTGGCTTGGAGCAAATAATCTGGGCTCGTTGCAGAACGTGAACTGAGCGAAACTTGAAAGCGTCTCATGTTGTCGCCCCGATGGTAGTTTGCGATGCAGTAAAAATCCCTTACTGCCTTGCTCAAGGGAGCTTTAACAGAGCAACATTTGCAGGCGTGGGGTTTGAACCTATCGTATGATGGTTATCACCTTACAAGAAAGTCTTTCTGAGCGTTTGGCCACACTGACACGAGCCGTTTTCAGACCAAACCAACTGCCAACTTCCCCCGAGACCTTCTTCATGCCTTCCAGGGCTCTTCTTCTGTTTGCTTTCGCGCCGCCAGTGGGGGCGCTAAAGTGAATCGGTATAGCAACGTCACTTCTGCGCAGCTGCAACTATGTCTATATTGTACAGTCCGTGCTTCTTCTTTGTTTATCGGGTCACTGTTAGTCGACCAAGCTCACCCCAGCTGTAGAGGGCAGTGACTCAACAATATTATCATATTTTATGTTTCCACCACCAATTGGCCCTGAAAACTGTGCTAACACTGATGATGTCTCACGGTTCCAGAGGTGCATGGCTATATTGCAGGAATAGAGCTTTATTCATTTTGAGCTGTGGCTCATTGGTAATGATGGAGCAGGGGATCAATACAGATGTTGAGTAAATAATTCATGAAGAAGAACAAAAAGCAAATCTGCATGAAGTCATGGATAAGTGCCCCTCTCGGCAGATAGCGGGGAAGAGAGAGATATTGAGGATATGCAGTCAAATCCTAATTACAACCCTGAAACATGACGCTTAAAGCACTCTTGCCCTCACATAAATTAAGATTATGGCCTAGACAGCTGTGTTGCTTATTCACCAAGTGAACAACAAGACCGTAATGATCCATTTTAGCTGCAGTTTGATTTTGACAGGAGCCCTGCTGTGAAGCCATATTCCTATCTGTGTATTATGAGCCGTGCGGTAGGGCACCATCCTCATTTAAACACAGCTAAACACTGTGACGTCACGCGGGGACGAGTCCTAGACGGCAGGTATGTCCCGGCAAGGTGGCTGCAGACTGGCTTGCAGGTTGCCGCGGCAACGGACCGCCAGGATCACAGCACCAGGAGCAGCCATCACGGGACGCCGGCAGCTGCCCAACCTAGTAATGACACAGGGGAAGTCACGGAGGGGAGGGCACGTGGGGAAAAGAATATAAAGACAGTCTGGGAGGAGAGAAAGGTGATGTGTATAACTGATTGGGGAGAATTGGAAAATACAGTAACCTTGCGCTGCAATCGATCTGTGTCAGAGTCTTCTTTTACCTGCACCCACGCCGGCATCCCAGCTGGCGATCCGCACGCCGCCCCTGGTGACGTCACAATACAATAAGACAAAGTGATAGTTTCCTTTACCTTTCCATCAACAACACAAACACCACCACTGTTTGTACTGATGTATTGCACTGCCTTATATCATATATATATATATATATATATATATATATATATATATTTTGCCTACTTTATTTACATGTGGATTACACATTAACAGGAAAAAGCTGAATTAATCAGTGGCGTAACAGCGATTTCAGATATTTCCATAGAGGGCAGAGAGATGATGGCATGTAGGCAAGAAATACAATGTTGCCAGGCTGCTTTGATAAATAGATCCATGCATTTTAAGGCTCACCAGACACCAAAACACTGTATCAGCTGATGAGAAATCCTTTCTAAGCAATTAAATTACCCCGTTGAGGGTACAAAGTAATCTACAATGAATGCTGCTTGCATGTCACATCTGGGCATTGTACCACCTCTGGCCCTTTGGCTGTCCCCGGCCGCGAGAGGTCAATGGTAAATTAATGTAAAAGCGCTCATCATGCACATCATACAGCGTTGCTTTTACTTTGAAGGCGTCTGCTATGAGTTTTTATGTGACTTGTGGACGAACATCTGAAGCTCTGCCAGCTACGCTGCAAAATCAGCAAGCTCTCTTTACAGAGCAGCACACATATCATGGGATGGAGCAGTCGAAACCAGCTTTGTGATGTCCCACAAAATCGCTGCAAACAGTTCTCTGCCTGCGAACAAACGTTCTCAGTGATGACAGATCGTCTCTCGCTGACGATCAGCTGTCCTTCGCTGATGCACCTCAGACATTCAACCTGACTTCAGTGCAACACCGACCGGATTTCTCTCACCGACCGAGGAAAAAAGAACTGATAAAAGCAATTGGAGTATAAAGAAAATAGCAGTTGTTCCTGTTCCAAATAAAATGATTGGTTCTCCACAACATGAACATGAGTTGCCCGCCCCTGTTGCATGTACTTGATTAGCCGAAGCAGTGATGATGTTGGTGCGAAAGTTGAGTCTGTTCACATTATATCTTTTTTGCTGGAGCCCTCTGAGCCTTATTTCTATCCAGCTCTCATACAAACATGCTGCCTGTCGTTTAAGAGTTCTATAGACCCGGAGAATCTATGCCAAAGAGCACTGGAGCGCTTTTGGAGGCTCCGGTGGAAGCTGCAGTGGAACAACATTTTACTAAGACACTCGAGGCTGTATTTTGGTGAACCCCGCGGCACTACGCAGAGTGTGGATACAGGGTGGGATCAGAAAGAATACATTATCATACATTATAGGTGGTGACAGTCATGGCTTTAAACATGTTGGGAATCCTGAACATATTGTCGTCGGACATGTTAAAGACCCTACGGTCATTATGTTATTTGTCACAACAAGGATCCACACAATAGCCACCATAGTGCCATAAATAAAAAGAAAGCAGGTCAACAGTAGTTATGGACTATTTGTTCACTCACATTATCTGCTAGTGTTTCTGTGTAAATCATCCATTTCTGATCTGCCCCAGCAGATATACAGTTTCCCTAAATACGTCAGTTAAGTCTATGTATTATGTCTCTTTATCCAATATATGTGTCCATAAATGTGTTATTACCACTGACACTGATGCCAGTATTGACACTAAATGAGCATAAATGCTGCATGTGTGTAGGATTTTGAAGAGGCTGATCATCCCTCGTTCCTCAGCAACATGCTTTCTGTTCCTCTTGGAGGAAAAAGGAAATGCTCTTTAGATTGCCTTTTGGTAAGTAGTGATAGATGGTTCTAACATTTAAAACAGATGTTTGAACTTAGTAAGGAAAATGGAGGATATCTGTTTTAAAGAACTGAAGGAAAGGCCTGTCTGAAGCCAGCGGTGGCTTTTGTCTGACACTACAAAATGAAACGGCAATTTTTTATTGTACAGTAAGGGGGGGGATAAGACTAATAAGACTGCAGGCAGCAGGAGCTCAGGCAGCATATGAGCTGATTTATAGTCTCAGCCTGTCTTTTGGAGGCAGAGCAGAGCTTTCACTTCCATGGTGATTTAGTCATTGTCTCAGAGGAAGTGTGAGTTTGTTGGTTTATCCTTCCAGCTCAGACCCAAAACCCACACAGGCTAGAGATGCGCTGCTGTATACCGCGGTGAACAACACCATCAACTATCTTTATGCAACACAACACTTGAAGGTCTTGCACTCCAGAGGCATTACGAGGGGCGGCAGCCCGAAATGTCGTAGAGAACCTGAGTCCAAGCGATCGACAGCGTGCAGGATTTTAAGATTCTTTCACAACTGTTAATAGCCAAACGAAATCCAAAACATGCACGAACAATATGAATGGATGCATAGAGCCCCCAGCGCTCACACTGTGCAGTGTCTCTGTTGTGGCTGGTTGCCTGGCAACCTAATGACAAGGAGAAGTCCCCAGGCGGTCACTGCTCCTGCATGCTGTTCGCCCACAGACTCCATTTACAGTTGGGTCAATGTACAGGGTGAACAAATGAGAAACAGCTTTTTAATTAGTGAGGTGTGTTTTTGAACTTCGGACAGTTTGGGGGGCTTTTCCATGACTTCACCTTGAGATTTTGTAATGCTTTACCGCAAAACCCTGCCGTCGCACTCAAATAGCTGCCGCTTGCACTCAGATGTGCTCTGCTTCGCTCAGACTGGACGCTTGCACTCAGATACTCTGTTGCTTGCACATATTTCCTGCACTCCTGCTCTCTTCTTCTTCTCCAGACTTAATATCCACATCCCTGCAACCCCAATTGAAAGACCACGCTGTGGAATAAAGAGAGGGGAAAAAAGACCCACATAGAACCAGCCTGACCACACAAGCAACCTTTTATTTATTTGAAATAACATTCAGCAGTGGATTATACAGGGCCTTGGGCATGATGTTCAGCTGACACCAAATCGTCCTGCTTGTCCCATATATCCTCCTTTTCATCCAGTAATACCAGACTTGGCACAAAGCCTAACCTCCTCCTGCCAGCAGCCAGACACTTTGGCTGACAAATGGAGGAATGCATATGATGGAGCAGGCATGACTTGTTTAAGATATTTAATGCCTACAGTCGACATGACTATTTACCCCTGATCTGGTGCTGTCAGCCAGCGCAGTGTGTCCCAGGTAAATAAATGCGTCTTGAGTGACGCCCGTGTGGATCTTGGCTCAGGCGAGTGATGCAGCGAACTGTCACGACGCTGTGCGTTACTGCCTGCTTTGTATTACACATGAATGAGGCGTCATCAAGGGTGAAAAACCAATTACTCGAGTGAGTTTGTCAGTGTTGGATGATATTTAAAAGAAGCAGAGGCAACACCAAAGTGCTTTTATGTTTTTTTTAAAGGAGCGTTCTTGTTTCTGTTGAAGGGAAATGGACACGAGCGTGACTTCTTGGATGACAGACGTGTGTTCATCATGGATATGTATAACCGCTACATCTATCCCGGGGATGGATATGCTAAGAGTGAGTGAAAGCGCCGTCGACTTTCTTCTCAAACTTGCTTTTTTCACGCATTCATAGAGCTTAATAACTTCGGGCAGCTTCTTGCCGTTCTAGTGTTCTCACCTTAAATGTGACGACACGATGAGCTCGGCGCGGCTCCTGGTGCCTGGTTGGAGGTTGCCGTGGCCCCTAGATGTCACTCAGAGCCATTTGAATTGTGTTGCGAGTTCCCTCTGTGTTACCACTCGCTCTATTAGCACTCAGCAGGGAATCTGTCATGCAGGATTAGAAACATGGCTTTTACAAAAAGGAATCGCTCACTAGATTAAAGCTGATCTGACAGCGACCACATGTTACCATTTAACCCAAATTCTACCAATACTCTGCGAAACCAAACGCCTTTATATTTCTCCCCAGCCTTCAGCTATCTTCTTCTCTGCAATTAATTCAGTTCAAGACATTTTATAATCGTCTCTCCCTTTGAAGAAAGTGAAATAAATGTATATCCTGGCTTGTTTTAAGATAAAAACCACACGGTCCCACTCTGCTTCGTGTTATTCCTCCAAGACACATTCATTCCGTGTCCCTTCAAAGACCAAACCTAACACTTTTTGGGCACTTTTTTTGTTTCAAGTCTTCTTGAAAAACCAGCAGGACTAGACTTGAAAAACTACCAAGAACTCCGTTTCTCATGCTGTTGCAGCTTAATTCTGTTTGAGTTTTTAAACATGAAGGTGTCCTAATTAACCTTTGTTCATCATGTGCATTAGTTATTGAAAATGTACATACTAATTAATTAAAACGCTGCTGCAGATAGTATTCTATAGATAAAGAAACACAATTACCTACCTGACCATTTCATATAAATTCACTTATCAGAAATTTGGTTTGTAAGCCTTTTCTCTGCCTGCGTTCAAAGACATCCTGGTGCATGAAATACTGCAACAATTACCAGCCTGCGCATACAGTATAACTGCTACTGTTTTATATTGGTTGGTTGGTTTATTGCATTTCGCCTCAGCCTTAGACCGGCCCTATGACCCAGATCAGCCACAGAGAAACACCTTTACAACAACCAGATCCATGGGATTTATTAACATAAAGGCGAACAACCAGGACACTAAATCAAGGCGGCCAACAAACACTAAGTCAAAACGCAACAGCAACACAAGACCCCAGGCTGAGCGGCAGCAAGACCCACAGTGCCCCACGTCAAGAGGCTGTCCTCTGAGGCCGGTGCAGGAGCTTTTAAGCTCTTCGTTCCCAGGCCAGGTGCACCTCCTGGACACCTGGGCAGAGCTAGAGGGGACAGGAGTGGAGAAGGGACAAACGGCACAGGCAGCTATATTTCCTGTGGCTTTACGATGCCTATCAGCGTGGATATCCATAATTTCTCTGTACCTCCAGGAGCCATAAAGAGGAAGGTGGAGCTGGACTGGGGCACTGAAGACTCGGAGTACCTTCAGAAGGTGGAGCTCCACTGTGAAGGAGCGCTGAATGAGGTCCGACCTGACATCATCGTCTACAACGCAGGGACAGACATCTTGGATGGGGACCCCCTCGGGGGGCTCTCCATATCACCACAGGTACTGCAGCTGCTCACAAATCAGTACTCACTTCTGGGATACGGTCAGAGTTCTGTTTTACATCATCAGTGGTGAGCTGGAAGGACGCGTACCTTTATGATGCTGTAACGTCTGTAGGCACTGTCATAGTTAACGACTTGATGTTTCAGCGGGTCACAGATGTGCTGCTCAGGACTGTATTTTAGTCAGAGGTGTTTCTAATATTCTGCCCCCACACATTTATGTAAAAATATCAGAAACACCTCTCAATAGAATGTAGTCCAGTGCAACACCACCTTTTGACGTTGACCTCAGTATTAACATAGAATTGAATAGACACATTTCTGACAGTGTCACCAAAAACTGAACATCATAAACTTGGTAAAGGTGGAATTTATGGCGGAGCTGTTTTACTGAATTGTAATAGATTACAGTGCACAGGTGTACCTAATGAAGTGGCCACTGCGTGCAGAAGAGGCAGCTGGGTCTGGAGGTGTTTTTATTTTTTTAGGTTTGGAAGTTCTTTTACTGATATCCTCAATATTCCCCAACATTAACACTGGTGGATTGCCCTAAATATTATACCTCTGCTCAGCTGCCGTTGCCATGGAGAAGAACCCAGTCGGACGCATATCAGAACTGTAGCACATCAATGTAACACCTCACCACAGCTGCTGGATTCATCACATACCCAGAATCCTAAAGCATACAGCAGAACTTTAAGCTCAAGCCTTTCCTAACAGTTTCTCCTCTTTTGTACTGATGATTCAACAAGGAGAATTTCGTATCCACCCAAGCCGTGGAGGTTCTCTTAACAGTAGGAAGAATATCCCGAGACGGAAACCCGGTCTGCCTGAAATGACTCTTCCCATTTCACCACTCTGTAATAAATGAAAGAGTGTATCTTTTTGCATCCTGGGCTTCAGCTTCAACCTTTAGCTGCGTTATGCCCCCTCTTGGTCTCCCTGCATCTTTCCTATGTCCACTTTCAACTATAACAGTGGTTGCCATGGCAATAGAGCATAGAGCCGTCGCAGCAGCGGTGCACATGACCAGGAGGAAAGATAATTAATTTGGGAACAATAAACAACCCAGAGATCGCTGATGCCGACAGGAAACCAACATTTTATACATTTATAGTACAAGATGGACAGATTTCTGAAAAATCCAAAATATCAATATCAGATTCATGTGTGTTTGTGCGTAAGGGCAGTTTTGTGCGGACTGTTAATTTGCACAGCAGAATCAAATGAAAAACATGAGGTTTCACGAATCTTGACAGAAATGAATCGATTCATTTGACAAACGTGTGGGAACAGTTGAACTTCCACTTGTGATTCCATTGTTCCTCTGCAGTGCTGCGTTGACAGAAATGTAGAACCGGCAGGCTCGGCTGGGTCAGCTCGCGTGAGCGCTTTTATGTGGCTAATTTGTCAGGAAATGTGAAAGCATTCTGAGAGCTGATCCGCACGAGCCAAAATTGGAAGTGTTACTTCCTGTGTGCAGAGGTGTCCTGCCAGTGATCCTGGAAATTCCGCCCAAAACACTCAAATTGGAGCAAATAGGGTGAATCTGCAGAATGTGTTAGTGGGGATGGTACGCTGATGTGTGCTGTAGAGCTAATTTGGGATTTGGGCTTGTAAATGGCCTGAAATTAAAATAGAAACCGCTGGTTAATGCAGCGTTTGTAATTATTATGTAAAGTTCTGCTTGGACACGTGTTCCTGTCATGCCCAATGATGTTTAAACTCAGTCCGTGTGCTACAAATGTCTCCATAATAAATGAGGGTTTTGACATCCCTAAACAAACAGCGGTGAGCGTTGCTTTCCTCTCGTCTCTCTCTGCCAGGGCATCGTAAAGAGAGATGAGCTCGTGTTCAGGGCTGCGAGGCGACGGGGCGTCCCCATACTCATGGTGACATCTGGGGGATACCAGAAGAAGACGGCCCGCATCATCGCCGACTCCATCCTCAACTTGCACCAGCAGGGCCTGATTGGGGCAGAGGCTCTGGAGGGGGAGGGGTCATCACCACTGGTGACCAGCATGACGTGTCGCTCTGGATCTGCTGGATCAACGTTCACTGCTGTCTGAGACGCTTTAATCCGCACAGGTGTGACAGCAGTGATGATATCGTACGGTTACTGTGTGTCACACAGATGTGTTTGACATTTATGCTTGTTTGCACATAAAGACAACAGAAACTAGCTAACGTAACTAGCTGGCAGTTACTCATAGGGGGTGTTTGTAGTCAAACAATAGACTCCTGACTACAGGAACACTTCCCAAGCCTTCACATACCACAGAAAGAGTTTTATGTTTAATGTATGTTCGGGCAGCGATTTAGAGACATATTCTTTCATCTCAGGAAATGTAATAATGTCATTTTTGAAAGATATGATACGTTTGAAGCATATTAATTATCCTCCAACTCAGACTGTGGTTATGGAGGTGAAACACAAGATAACTCTCAAGCTTAAACTAAGGGTGATGACCTTTAACCTTCCTGCAGAAGATAATGTGTTTGTATGATCATTCCTAGTAGAAATGTATGTTTTTCTCTAGTCGATATTGTAATCATCATAGAGTTAATGGTGTGTCATTAATTACATTTGGACATTGATGTGTTTTTGTGCTTAATGCACTGGGTGCTTTAAACCCACTCTCTCTGCTGCTAACGTTTACAGCCAACCCGTGTGATTTTACTGTAGGTAGTAAAGTGTCCGGTCTCTAAAGTGGGAACAAATTTGAAACACTAAAACACCTGACTCCAAGCACTTTAACGGGTGAAACAAAGTTCACCAGCATTCCCAAACTCCTGAAAATGAATGTTCCGTTGCAGTGTGTTCCTGCAGTAGTTGTGTAAAAGGAGACAAAATAGATGTTTAAAAAATCAATATGTTTTGGATCAATATGATGAATGTTGGCGGCTCCAAATTAAAGACAGTTTACTGTTCAAAACGCAATTTTCATGAAAGAATTATTCTTGTCTTGGGCTGTACTGTATTGGCCATGTGTTTTGGCTGCTGACACAAGCGGTCAGATGATCGGACTTGTTTTATGCCTCTGAAGCTGTTATTTTAAGCTCAAATGGTTCTATAATTTTGCTTTAAGCCATGCTAACTGGCGTCCAGGCAACAACCTGGTGGAGTACTGTGGATGCAGAAGGAGGGAAGGTTGTGCACAGTAAACCAAGACATGCACTGTTGGCTCGTAGGCGGCCCCGTTGTGGGATGCATAGGGACACGTAGACGTCACAGATCTGATACTTCCTGCAGTGCTGAGTAAGCGTTTGGAAAGCTCAGGGAGACGAGTTGGACGAGACAAAGCTGTTGCCAAACTAAGAAGAGATGCTAATCTTACTGTGAAAGGGTCGTTTTAATAATAAAACCCCATCGCATTGGGTGCGTTTTGCAGCTGAGTGGACCTTAAGTGGCAGCTGGCAGGTGCTGCTGTAATGACTTTCTAACGTATCTTCACATCCATCATCGTCCGCTGCTCTGGCATCACTTAACCGTGGAAAAAACACAGTTGCAAAAGTTGGGGAGTTAAGGACGGGAGCACAGGCTCATGATCATTTAAAGGATTAAAAGGCCAATCTTTGAACAACATGAAAAGCAGGAAGCCGTTTGCACACTTTCATAATGACAGTCTGAAAGCAGGGCCCTATTAGCGGCGTCGGCGCTAATTAGCTGAAGCCTTTGATCTGGTGTGCTGCTTTAGAATGCGGCTGAACGGTTTAGTGGAGTCTACCTTTAATTAGGACTCAGACTATATAGGACTTACTGTCCGTAACACCCGATGCCATCGCAGATTCCAGCTCATCAGCGCCTCACCGTGTCGGCTGGCATTTTAGTCGTTTGAGGTGGTTGAATGTCGCGTGCCAAAGGTAACACTGAAGTCTTCAACGCTTGTACAGAATGTTTGTGTGATCTGTGCTGACACTGACGATATGCATTCATAATGATGTTGAATAAATCCATAACAACCAAAAGGACTGTTTTCCAATTTCTTTCAATTGAGTTTACCATATAAAAGTATAGCATGTTTGGGAAACGTTAGTTAATGAAGCTACTGCTACGTAGGGCAGCATTAATCCAAATCTGCATGGGCGTTCCTGAAGTCCTGCCCCATATAATGTACTGAGATCCCACAGTTGGACCTTAGTGACCCAGTAAGAACCATTCTGACGCATCCAGCTGGTAGTTTCAACTCATTTTCCTACCCAGCCTACTGGCAGTTAATTGAATCCATCCAATAGGTGAAGTCTCGTGGTTAAAGGCTCTGCACACCCACACAGCCTCATTAGACCTCTGCAAAAATTGAAGTTGGACACCGCTGTGCTTAGAATTACGTGAACGTACCCATGAGAATCAAAGGTGTGAAGCACTCACTATTCACTACCATGCACCATAAATTTGCAATTTTAGGTCAGTCTCTTAATCACGCAGCCGT
This sequence comes from Gadopsis marmoratus, assembly GCA_036023855.1. Classification (NCBI taxonomy): domain Eukaryota; kingdom Metazoa; phylum Chordata; class Actinopteri; order Centrarchiformes; family Percichthyidae; genus Gadopsis; species Gadopsis marmoratus. The sequence goes on from JAVQJF010107719.1 coordinate 25,204, forward strand.
CTACATGATGCACGGCGATCAATACAGAAGCGGTGTGTTACAAGCTTACAACAACAGTCACTTCAGCCGCCTGATGCTCCCATAATCACCATGATATATATGATGCAAAAGCAACTATACTAATGAGCTCATTAATAACGCGAGTCAGCGTATTAAGCAGTGCATGTTTAAGTAACGTCACACTTGTCTTCACATAAATCATGGGCGGTATTAATGTGATCAGGGAGAGTCTGTGAGCTCGTTATCATTACTGTTTCCCAGAATGTGTCTCTACCCACAGACGGACAGACAGAACCCGTCGTGGCAACATCACTTCATGCAGGCCATGTGCTGCGGTGGTGGGACAGAGAAACCTTGCAGCGAGCGTCATTAAACACGATTCCCTGTCTGTTTGCCTCCTGGCCCCTGAACGCCTGGATCTTCCCTCAAATGACCTTCAGCCGGACGGAGGCCGAGGCTGTTGAGCACTCGCTGTCTGGCTGCTTCGATCGGGACGTTTTTACACCTCCAGACCAGCCAACCCAAGCGGAGCACAAACGGCAGCCCTGAACGAGGCAGGCGTGAAAGCAACGCCACTGCTCAATGTGTTTGACTTTGACAGAAGACGGTGATAATGAGCGTTTTACGATGCTTGGCTTGGTTAGAAAACCGTTAGAATGTCAGCTCTAAAGAAAAAACAGCCTGAATGATGTCACCAGGGTTAGCTCAGCTTTTAGCAATGTTGGTCTGTCTGTCGTGGTCTGCGCTTGTCTGGGTTTTTGTGCTTCCTGTTTTATTTTGACATCTTGTGTTGTCCGGCTTTGCTTCCACCTGTGTCTCGTTATCTATCATCATTAGCGCCTGTGTATTTAAGCAGTGATTCTTGTCGGGTGTCTGAAGCTCCTTGTCGTGGGATTTCCCAGCGTTGGCGAGCCTTCTTTTGCTTTTTGGACTTTGCCGTTTGGACAGCAAGCTGCCTGTTGAATTTTGGTTTTGCCTTTTGTTTTCTTTCGTTTCATCGCAGCCTTACCTTCGCTGTTACATCGCTGTCTACGCTTGGGTTCTTTCCCCTCCTGCCACGTCAACACCGTCCACAGGACGCCATCGGTCCAGATGGTCCAGACTCGAACATCTCAACTGATGGGTTGCCATGGCATTTTGTACAGACATTCTGGGTCCCCAGAGGATGAATCCTGCTGACGTCTCCTCTAGCACCACCTTGAGGTAGATAACTATTGCATTTAGCATTCTAACAGGGCAAATATTACACCTGCTCAAACATGCTAGCGTTGTCATTCTGAGCATATTAGCATGCTGACTTCAGCATTTAGCTCAAAGCACAGCTGACGTGGCTGCAGACTCTTAATCATGTTAACAGAAAGCTTGCATTACAAATCGCAGGTGTAAGGTTTGAAATAGCTGAGAATTTAGAAAGCAAAGAGGGTCTAATAACAAAAACCTTCCTTATTCCCTAAGTTGCATTATGGGAAATATAGGCTCCAGCGTTTCTGGAACTTGAGCCATACTAGGGATTAAAAGTCAGCATATCTCAGCCTCTGCTGCTGTAATTTTGACTTTGTCTTTTCAGTTATGATGGCCACATGGCTCTATGGATAGCCATGTCCACTACAACTGTTGGAGGGATAGCCATAGCCGTGGTCCTCTGACCTTTCCTCTAGCAGCATTATTTGGTCAACATTTGTATTTGTGCAATACTTTACTGTATGTACTGGTTTACTGTATGTACCTGCTAAAGAAACAACGAATCAGCCTCAGATGCACTTTGTATTTAGTGCAAATTAGCCATGTTAGCCATGCTAACACTCTAAACTCAAGATGGTGAAAAATGACTATACTGTAACTCTTGTGAGTCCCCCAACATTCTGGAAGGGAAACACTAAATTACTGAAGTGCCCCTTTAATATCTGGATGTGCACGGTGGAGAAATGTTTTTGGTATATGTGTATTTTCTTGCTGTTTTAGACGGATGAACAACACAGCAGAAGAAAACACATTTTGTTCATGGCACAGTCAACTTGTAGTCCCAGTATAATCACCATTTGTCGACACTGAGAAATCCAGCTCCAGGAAAGCATAATCATATACAAGCTGCTTCACTGTTCTGTGCTTTTTAGATGGTTTTATTTGTCACAAAACAACCTCAGACCTCCTCTGGTTATGGTGGAAAATGTTTCTTTTTATGAGCAGGGAAAATCAATAGACAAGAGGCTTCAGAATTCAATGGAATCTGCCAGCTCAAGAGCCCAAGAAGATCATTAGAGAGACCATTACTGAGCCACTTGCGACACCCTGGGCTCCTGGCTGCGCCTCCAGAGTAAATGGGCCAAACCTGTGGCGGCGACGGAAATGTGATCAGACAGTCGTATTAGTGTTTGCTCAGGTGTTTCTAAACCAAGTCAGCAATCACTGGCACACTTAACATAATGTGAGGCTCTGCGCTCGCTTCTGATCCAAGGCTGTCTGGGAAATGTGCTCGCTGGCTGCTGTTTAAGCCCCTCCGTCATCCAGAAATTCACAATGCTGCTGTGCTGCTCATTGTTTTCCAACGTGCTGACCTCACCAGGAAATCTGATCTGTAAAGAAAACACGGAGCTGATGGAATCGACTCGGCGCCTGATTTGTGGAGCGCCTGTTATGCCTCCGGCCTCATATAACGAAGTCCTCGTCTGAAAAGACAGTTTGACAAAGTAGTTTTAATGACCGTTTAAAGCCAGCGATCAAAGGGAGAACAGATTTAGCATGAAAGTGCCTCTTTCTCGGGTTTCTTGGCCAGACGACTTTGATTAAACGTTGGTAGACCTTTAGGTTTTAGTCTGTGGTCAAGCTGAGTTTCAGAGTAGGTTTTCAAGGTGACTTGACATGCAGGAATTAAACCAGCCTCTCTCACCACGGCCCTCCGGCCTCCGATGAGTTTGGTTTGCGGGGAACAGGCGAGCTGTGAGCAGAGGCGTTGTACTGCTGTGACAGTCGGTGCCAGTGTATCAGTGGGGGAAGGTTACAACACGCAGCCTGACACAGACGTGTTGTCGCTGACAGTTTTTGCCAAAGGGGGTGAAGTGCTAGCGACCGATTTGCATTCCCAAATAAAGATCAACACGGCTCGGCTTCCTGTAAAGAGACACGCCTGCAAAGGATTCTCCCTCGTTTAAAGTGCATCCGTACGGTCAGTGGGTTGCAACCACAGACACAGCGCTGTAGTTGAATCTGATAGTTTGGGTTTTAGTTGGCCAGATTTTCAGCAGTTTTCTACCAAATATGAAAACTGTGAAGAGAGTGGGTGAAACGAATCCTGCTATTGTACACGAGCTCTGGTTCGATGGCAGTATTGGTGAACTTGCCAACAGAAAAGATGTTGAGTTAATAGCATTTGTTCTGTTACTTTCACGTGGTGGTGTCACTGAGCCCAGTGACGGAGGGCTATCAGTGGCAGACACACCTCCAACAGGCATCTTTTCTCATTGTTTAGCTCCAATTCAGCGAAGGCCTCTGTGGAATTTGTTTACAACCTAATGTATGATAGATTATGCAATTTCTCCCCTGCAATGCAGTGGGGATATTAAGTTGTTTCACTCACCTTGTCAGATTCACGTTGCAAGACGGCTGCCTGCATACGGCTGAGCATCGCTTCATTTACTCCCGGTGGGTTTGAACATCATCAGAAGGACTTCGCAGCGACCTTCAAAGACATTAAGTGGATCATTCCTTTGTACTGAAGCACAAGGAGTCCAGCAGTGGGTAGTGTAAAAACATATCATTGTATTGTGCGCTACTAAAGAGGCTGTGATGCCTCCTGAGCTTACCGTTGCAGCGAGACACTGCCTGAGTTTATGTAACCAAACCCAGTTTTGGGAGAGTCCTACAGCAGCTGTCAGAAGCTCCTGACAGATCTGTGATCACATCGTTTCCCTGCCTGAACAACAGAAATGTTGTTTGCAGGGGCAGACGTGTAGCTGCCACTAAGGACACCAAGTCGTGTCGAAATCATCAAAGTCAGTGTTCAAATAATGACCAGCACAAAAAGATGAAAAATAAAACCAAACACGGTAAATTCAGCATGTTGTACATTTCCACAACGCTGATGTATAATATATATAATTAGACCAACAACAGGGGTATCTTACTGTTTAGTCACTAATTACTTCCACTTTGACAGCAGCTGGCACTGACACTTCCTGTGCTTTTTCACATTAAAAGTCTACCAGGAAGCAGGAAGTTAGAATACTCTGCGCAAGTGAACGATAGAGAGCCAGTATCGGCCTGTTCACCCCAAACTGTTGAATCGTTCACGTCAAATCAAACTTTATTTGTGCAGCACCTTTCAAACAGGTGAGTGCAGATCCAAGTGCTTCACAGATTATGAGACAATAAGACAGAACATGTGGAGAGCAGAAAAACATCGGCCACAAACAAAAAAATCTTATCTTAAAAGAATATGAAACCAGCGAAAATCTGAGGTGACAATATAATAAAACAGATTTTAAAAACTGGATAAAATAGATGAAAAGGACAAAAACTATTAGCAAGAAAAAACAATATAAATGAATCATAATAAACAGAAACTAAGATGGTTTGTACCACATAAATTTGTAAAAGAGTAAAGTCCCATGATGCGTTCAGTTACTGTCCCTACATATTCATCTTCATATCACTGAAGTAACAGTTTAACAGCTGGGCTGATGTTGCTGGTGTTGTGGAGGAGGCTGTGAATCAGCATTCAGAGCATCGCTTTGGGACAGAAAATGTGCCGAAAACACAATGTTTTTAAAGGAGTCAATAAAACAGGAAACGACAAAACAATCAGAAGATTTCACAAATGTCGTTCTTCTTCAGGGCGTGACGCTCGGGGGAGTTTGGGCTCATGACCTCAATCTTTAAAATGCTGGCACCGGTCCCTGGATTATCTACAGAACACCACCACACCCTCGCCTGCTCTGTAGATCTGTTGGACATTTTGCCAACCCCCCCTCAGGATAATTCACCCTTTGTCTTCTTATATCTCATTTGGAGCACATGGCTCCTGATCTGTTGCCAGAATCTGTATGGTGATTCATGATGTTGAGCTGGCAGCTGTGTGTGATTTGTTTTGAATGGTAGGACTCTGGCTGTCTCGACGGTTCCCACCTTTACAGAAGTCCGTGAATTATTTATTTCTTTAAATTGTAGTTCTGGCCTCTAACCAGCAGGTGGCCCAGTGATGAGGGGAATGCTGTATATGCATAGCTGCAAAGTTGCCGGGATGCAACAGGCTTCCTCATTATGTCAAACATTTTGGAGGAGAGTCGTGAAAATGAGACTAACCTAACTTTTGGAGAATCAGACCTACAAAAAGCAACAATAACGCAGTATGAATAATGGATTCCATTCCCACAATGCAAACACTACAAAGCAATTAAGCCTCCTCAGTTTAACTGTTGACCCCCATTTGCTAACAGCGATCATTAAACACACTTTCTCTGAAAAGGATCCCATTAAGTCTGAAGGATTTTCAGAACTGGACAACGAAAACATGCAGGAGAGAGAAAAAGTAGAACTGCAGCCGTTAAATGTGAAGAGCATAGCTTTCAGGCCGTCATGTAGATGTAGAGGTTTGGTATCGCTCAGTCACCACTCATGACATGGAATGTTTCATTCATGCTGTCTGCAACAACAGATCAACACAATGTGACAGCAGATGATATAGGAACTCCATCAGGACAGCTGGCATTGCTTTGGATACGTTTTTTTAAACAAGCCTCACTATCTGCAGCAGTCTGGGATGTTTGTGTGTCTCTAACCATGAAGCTGAAAATAGGTACAGTGGTACTTTGAGCTAAATAATAACTTTATTTATATAGAACCTTTTAAAATCATTAAATTAAAAAATTAAAACTCATAAAAGACAATATAAAAATAAAGACGACATCACATGAAAGCAAGTCTATAAAAACGTGTTTTAAGAAGCGATTTAAAGAGGTCACAGACTCTGCAGCCTGATCTCCTCAGGCAGGTCGTCCAGAGTCCAGGGTCCTGATGGCGAAAGCTCGGTCACCTTTAGATTTATGTCTCGACTTTTGGGCCCCAGCTGAGGGTCTGAGGCTGAGAACTGGATCATATGGGGTCAGTGTTTCTGCTGTACAGCTTGGTGTCAGACCCAGG
>JAVQJF010107720.1:0-42776 GCA_036023855.1 Gadopsis marmoratus
GTATGTGCACATACGGCCATCTGTGTATGCTTATGTATTTTTGTGCATTTATTAATGTGAGCATATGCATGTGTTTCATAACTATGACATTGTGGAGCTGGCTCTGTTTCTTGACTACATTGCGGGAGCATATTCTCTTGAATGTGCTGCCAATATGTGTATATATTGTTTGTGAGCTAATGTACTTTGTCAATTGACAGAGTGCCCGATGTTGACGTCATCTTAAACTCCAGTTAATAATTTTAACTCAGGATAAGACTGAGATCCAAGATTCAAGCAAAGTCGAAAAAACTGACAAAGAAGACTGATTACGGTTTGAAATGATAATAGACACAGTTGAAAACCATTCACCATTTCCTGATTATTTGAGGAAGTTGGCTGACTCTCATTTTCTATTTCAAGCCATTAATCTGGCATCACAGAGCTCTCTCTCTCTCTCTCTCTTTCAATCTCAGGGCAACATCAAGTGAGAATGGCAACACCACTGACCTCAACAGTTTCAGGATAAGCCATGTTTTCACTTCTCTAAACCTCCAAGGTTCACTCCACTCTGCACACAAAGGTCTGCCACAACAAGCTGTCAAACTCCAAAAATAGAGCAGGATACTGGGAATTTCGACAACTGTAGACTCTCATTCAGTGTCAGCAACCTGATTGACAAACTGAATGGCTCCACAGAATCAGGTAAAAGGTGTCTGCTGCAGCATGGGGAGTTTAGGAAGTCCAGCACTAAGCAGACCAACACTGGCTACTGTTATATTTGTGCCAGTTCATTTACTACACCGAGGCCTTAAATTCCTAAGTTATGAGCCCGTCAAAATAAAATATGATTACAGGGATGGCAGCAACTGATAAATGATACAAGCCCTCGACTTGCCCCAAGCAGATATCTATCTGTATCGTATTTATCTACTGAAGCAGGTAATGAATGGGAAGCCAATGTGATACAGCTCAAGGGAAGTGATAGGTCATATCTGTTGGATATAGATTTTCTTAATTCAGAGATTCTCTAAATGCACAGTGAGTCTCTGAAGAAGAAACGTGAATTAAAAGTAACTTACTGCATATTTCAGCTGACGTTTTGTGTTCATGTGAAAGTGTATGTATGGAGTTAACACAGGGACTTGTTATACTGTCTAAAGGTGTGTATAACTGAAATATCCCATGACCTCAGAAATAACTGCCCTAAGCATTGACAGCTTGTAGGATGTTCTGTTGGATGCATGCTGTCTCATGTCTCACAGTTACCAGACAAGGCAGGAGCTAACTTTAGAGCCCTGATGAAGGAGAATGGCTACTGTGGCCTCGTGTTTACTGTGCTTTTTCTGGAAATAGAGAGTAAAGTTCATACGTCTACTTCACCAGCTGTTAGGACAGCACACATTTGGCAAAAATGAGAGTGTAACTTCCAGAGTCCAGAAAGGGCACAATCTGCTGCTGCACTATGGGTGGTTAGAAAACCAATACCATTAATCCAATTTTCATCGCCCTTATAGATATTAGCAAATCAATTGTGGAAAGGGACATACAAACACAACTGCTTGCAACTTATGCAATAGCACAGTAAATGCATATTAAGAATACTGCAAATACAACACAGATAAATGGCATTATCTCCTTATTACACATTATATTTCACAAAGTGAGTTAATGTCTGAACATTTCAGGTTTGTATTATTGGTCAATGGTTTCCCAAGGAAACTAGACTGACACAGATGGCTTGCATTAGCAAAAGACTGTGTGCCTGTTTTGTCCTGTTGGCAACCTCATGATCTAATCTTGATAAGACTAATGTCTGACCACGCTGGAAAATAAAAAACTAGACCAATTCATGAATAATTGCTACCTTTAAGGAATTTGCAGTACAGTATGTGGGTGAAAGGCTACGGAGGATAGTTTCTAGAAATGTAACTATCCTCCGTAGCCTTTGTATTGTAGTTTGTATTGTAGTTTGCTGACTGTGTCTGCCAAAAAACCTGATTGTTTGCTGTTAAATCAGATGGTCTATTTACAGTAAATGGTCTACAAACCGAGCACTGCAAGCACTACATATTTGCAACTGATCAACAGTTTGTCGGGGTGACTGCTAAAAACACCCGGTGCAATGTGTCAACAAAATGCACAAAAGCTGGCATTTAATTCAAAAAACCTGGTTTGCAAATGTTTCTCCTTAAATAAACGTGACACATTTGATAGGCCTCAAGGATAGACGCAATGTGTTCTTGTGAGAAACACCGAATGTAAACATAACTGTGCTTACAAGAAAACTCCACAGGGTGCCGTCATGGACATTCCATTGTTGATGATGTTATTAAACTTTGCTGGTGAGTTTCGGAGAGTACGCAGAGCTTCTGTAACCAGTTTAGGACAAAAACAACGTGAGAAAATATCATCACTGGTCAAACTGATGAGTCACACAGGATGTGACCAGCCACTCTCACAGCGATAGAGTGAGACGGAGAGGGAGAGTGTGTCTTTTTGCAGCTTGTAATGTCACAGTACCCAGCTAAGCCCAGCCGCAGCCAGAATGATAAAGGAGACAGAGAAACGAAACGGGGACATTACTCATCATTTTGTGAAATAAAGGTTGGGTTAGAGGAGCAGGGAAAAGACAGAGGCGCAGAGAGCCTGCTGAAAGAAAAACAGAAAAATGACGACAATAAAGAGAAATTACAAGCAACAGAATGAGCTTTTGGTTTGTATAGTGTGATGGCAAAAAATATAACCATATAGTTTTTGAATTGTATTCAATAGTTTAGCCACATGTTTCAGTATCAGGTAAAGGACACAAGGTGACAAAGAACATTGAGTGTTATATGGAAGAAAGATGCTGCTGACTTGAACAGAGTCGGATCACATGAAGAGGAGAGGAGGCCGGGCAACACTAGGCACAAGGCGTTGGACCAGCCAGGAGAGCATAATGCGAGTCTCCCAAGAGGCCCCCCTCTCTCTACACACACACACACACCGTAACACAGCCCCTGGCTGCTGATACTTTATACCCTTCCATCACTTGCCTGCCATTAGCCTGGGCTGACAGACAGTAAAGAGCTTAGAATTGCATTAAAATCTTATCAAGGACACGCTGTATACTTTATCTTGCTGTATATTCTTTAACAACCGCAAGCAAATATGACATCCAAAAACTCACTGTAAAGAACTTTATTTTTCTAAGCCATTAGGGGGCTTTTATTTGAAGTTTCTGAGAAGAATCTACTGGCTGAGCATGGATGTGAACACTGTTTTCTTTTCATTCTTTCCCTTCTTTTGCTTTCTCAGTTTGTTACTATATGATAGGCATGTTCTCTGACGCTCTGACGTCAACCAGGGAAGTACGCACACACTCACACACACACACACAAACTCTCTCTGTTTATTGATTGATTGGTCAGGATGAGAACAGATAAACTAAAGAAGAGACACTCACTTTATTTACAAAGACTTGTGTTGATCTTACATTCTGCAGACAAGGACTCGGTAACGTCTTGGATTACGCAATTCATACACCCCCACTCCTCCTCGAGTGCTGAGACACTGCATGCACGCTTATCCAAAACATAAATCCCCCACCCACACCCACACTCTCCGACGGCAAACAGAAACTTTTAGGAATCCCGACAGCAACCAGGCAACATCCTTATTCTGCTGAGGGACTGGAAGTGATGGTGGTGTGTGGTGTACTGGGGGATAGAAGTTAGTGTTTATGTATGCGTGTTTGTGCAGTGAGGTGGGGACTGCAGAATACTGGATCCAGTCCCAGAGCTAACAGGAAATCCTTTATAACCAGAACTAAGAAGCACCTGAACACCTCCCAAATACTGGAATAAAGCACTTAGACCACTGGGGTAAACACTTCACTGAGTGTGTGGAAAAGGTTAATTATTTACAATGGATGAGAAATTAAATTTGCAATAGAGTTGGAGATTAGATTAAATTTTATTTTCCCACCTGGATACGTGTCTTCAAGCACACACTAGGCTGAAGTATTATATTTAAATGAAATATGAGAGTTCTGTCAGTCGTACTGTGTGTTATCAATAAACCAAGATCTAACAGCACTGGGCTGGGGCATATTTCAATACTAATATTTAGCGACTTTCAAAAGAATCACATCTTGAAATAACAGGTCTAAATCATCTGTCAAAGTTGTACATTTTGCAGTTTGTTCAGTGACGCTACAGGTATTGGCATACACTGCTACAGGAGAACTGTAACGTCGCTGACACTTCCTCAACTTTCCCTGAAAAGACCGTCAGTAACTTGTGTCATGTCCTGTTAGGAAATACTATGCCATTCTCTTGGGAATCTTTTTTCTTAAACTAGCGTGCGAACGGGAAGATGAAAAAAAGGGTACAAATAAAAAGAGAAGTGAAACCATCAGCCATGTCTTAAAGCAGGCTAAAATATCCATACGTTGTTGCCCGATGATACACTGCCACTGATTTATGTTTAAAATGAATGCAGACTTATGACGGCAGTGATCTGTCACAGCAAACACAGAAAACCTGCATGAATACTGATCTAAGAGTTTACAATGTGGTCTTATTGCATTTAGGACCACATAAAACTGTAGTCCTTCACCCTGGTGACGGCAAGATAACTGAAAACATTTGGGGAGTAAAGCATGGTATATTGGAAGAAAGTTGAAATGAAAAGTGTTTGATCTTGATGGACGTACAATGTTCTAGAAACATGAAATAATTGTCACATAGCAGTAAAAAAAACAAATTCAATTCTGAGTTTAAAAAATATTTCTTCAATGTGGCTTATGTGGATGACAATAAGAGATAACACACTAAAATGTGCACATACATTTGCACATACATGGATTATACCAGACCGCTGATTGCCCAAAAAGCTGGTCTTTATTGCTGCTCATGTGATGAGCCCCGACATGAAGACATGCACAAAATCCCAGTCACACATACAAACAGGTGGGACTCACTTGCATATACACACATATGCGCCGGGTAAATTTCCACTCCACACAGACAATCTTCAGTTGTCTTGCTGAGGGGAGGACAAACTGCTGTCAAGAGCCAGAGACTGTCACCGCACAACCTCTGATGTGACAAAGACGTGTGCGCGTGCACACACACACACACACACACACACACACACACACACACACACACACACACACACACACACACACACACACACACTAACTGCTAACTGTGAGAGGACTCTCCCTTCAGGTGGTGGATGGGACAAATCATTATTATCTCTCAGTAGGAGATCTGACTTATTATGTCACTGCCAGTAGCCGCTCTCCATCACCCTGTGGGTGTCTTGAAACCAAAACCAGATCATCACACCCTAACCCTGACCCCAACTCCTCAACAACCTGCTTCTAAAGCTATCTTACTATAAACTATCTAAACCTACAGAATATATATCTAATACTATGCAGTCAGAGTTGCAGTAGCTTATCCATTGTTTAAAGTAAAAATCCCAGAAGATTGAGCTGTAAATAAGTCACATGTCACATTGACATCCAAGTTATGGAAGTGTTTACGATGGATCTACAGCAACTGACTTGCTGTGTGTTAGGTGTCCCTACCAACTTACATGGAAATGAGTACATAATTGATTGATTTAAATTTTTTGATTACACTGCCCACAGTTGCCTGGAAACACTGAGGATGAGATGGAACATTTCCCTCTCTCTAGCATGGCCTCCCCCCCTGACAATAGAGCTATTATTAATGAAGTTCATTGTCTTGTAATCTAAATGCATTTTATTTAGAGCTGATATCATACGTATCTTGTACATCTGCCAAAATGTTCTTTTCTTCTCTTGCTTGTACTCATACTCCTGTTGCCCTCTTTTCGATAATGGTTTAATAGCTAAATGTACTCCCATTGGTGCTCTCGGTCCTGTGACATTCTCTAACTAGAAACTAGAAAGGTGAAAAGGATGGCAGCCAGAATACTGAGACCGTAAGACAATTAAAAACTATATAAACCGAAGCCTCCACCTTCTCCATCTTCTCTACCTGCTCTCAACTCTCAGACTCTCACAAAGGGGTGGGATATTATTCTATTTCTTTCTAGCTGACTGTAGCTGTTGCAGAGAGAAATAAATCATCCCAGCAGCTTTAATTTTCTCCCCACAGCGAGCAGCGTCAGTGACTAATTACAGCCCAGCCACCACAGATGGAGAGCCCTCTCTGTCAGAGGTGGTTGGAGCTGGACCAGACACTTCAAATCAATAGTGAGACACGAGCGAGGCTGACTGTTCAGGAGACATTTCTGACACCAATTACATCTCTTCTATCAAAGATGCAAGATTGTTGGCCTTCTTAATACAGAAGATTAACACTAATCTCTTCCTAGTGCCTATCTTGTACCTTGACTGTAAATATAAAGTCGGGATGTATTCGAAATCGAAAAAGGCAAAAGATGCACAATTTCAACTACAGCAGAGAACTGGCTTTAATATACCAACGGCATGCCACTTGACTGACCACGTAGTGCTGTACAACAGTGGATGCAGCTAAATCCTTACAGATACAGACTTTGAATGACCTCCAGCAGACCACAGACTTGGTTCTGTGGTTAGACAGAATGACCCTGATCTCTACAGTGATGTTTACATATGAAATTAAGAGAAAATTAATATTCTGTATCCAAAGACAACACTCATTTTATGCTTATTGCTTTAATTATTTCATTATCTGATGTGATTTTTTATTAATAGAATGAATTATAGAATTTAATAGAATGCAGGTTGACTACAGTATATGAGTTTTGGTGTGACAGCATTACTTAGTATTACTTTTGTACATTTGGGGAAACAAACTGGAACTAGAAAACTTTCCATCAATCTGCCCGAAACTAAAATGTTTGACCCACAACTTTCTGTTTCCTGAATGTTATTGGACCCTCTTCATGTAGTTTCTAAAATACAACTCCTCCCTATTAAAACATTGGATGTGGGACAAAACGTTCTGGGTGCGAGGCAGAACACAACATTGAATCGTAAGGGTGCTATAAAATTAAGTCCACTGCACACATCACCTTCTGCATGCAAGAATGAAGGGTAAGTCAGTCAGTAAGGCACATTCAGTCTTTGTAATTGCCTACTTATTTGCTTGGCAATAAGAATACTGGATAAACAAGCAAAAGACATCAGCTCCCATGCATTTATATAAAAAGGAAGTTATGTTGATTCTGTTTCTAGCTAGCCATCTCAGATCTAAGATAACGTACATACTTAAGTGAAGACAATGACGTCAGTTGGCCTATTTTAATTCCGCACATCCTGCACTGTGAGCCCCATCATTACCTCCAAAATATTCCCAGCAGCACCAGACGACCACTTAGAGGGTACATCTTAATACCAGAGTGCACATTCAGTTAGGCCCTCAGTCTGAAATTCAACCGGGCCTTCGTCGGCTGGCCTTGACTAGAAGGCCACACAAACACACCCATGTATTATATAAACTATAGCACAATCTCAAACACGTGCCCTTCCAAGGAAGAAGGCCGTAACATGCAGTACAGTACCAGCAAGGAAACAGAAGAGGACGGAATTTTCCATCCAAAACCCTTTTAGGTTCAGGGGCTCTGCCTGGGCCATAAACAGGTCGAGCCCAAGGTGGTTAGCCCCGACAGTCTGCTTTAGTAGGGGCTCATGTTTGTCAACCAAAGAGAGGGGGGACCGGTGGAAAATTACCAGTCCCGCACTCTCTCACGCACACACACGTGCACACACATACACACATGCGTGGTCGGGACCAACTGAGAGACCTGCAGCCACATGTCTATCTCGCTCATTGCTTATGTGACAGCTTGCGTTTTTTTAATGGGCGAGGGTGCGGGGGGCATGGTTGCGTTGTCAGGATGCGCCTGCCCGCAAAACTACGCAACCAGTGACATTCGTGATGAGTGTTCACGTCTATACACATTTCCAAGAAAATACCTGTGACATGTCTAGTGGCTGGTAAGAAGGGTTGGTATATATTGGTGTTATATGCGTGTGTGAGTGAGTGTGTGCACACTCAGTAAACATTTAAAATATTTTAATATAAAGGAGTAGATTATGTATGAGGTTCTTTTATGTTTTTATCAGTATTTGTAGGTCATCAAAGTGAAGGTGTGTGTTGCACCATACGCATCACAGCTGTGATAAAACACCGATGCGTATGTAGCTACTGATCCGTACAGCACAGAGAGATGAATGCCTCTATAACCACTTCCAAAAGGTTCCCGATTCATCTACATTTAAGGTCATATAGAGAATCTATATGATACGATATGAGCAGATGAAAATGCCAAAGAAACTAATGCAGATGGTGTGGCAGTATGAAGGTCTCAGCCTTCATAAGCGGTGAATTGTGGGTGTCAGTGCTCATTGTGGCCTTTATAGTAAAGCAATACTACACAATATCTGAGCAGAGCTGTATTACCTGGGTTCCAAGGCAGCTCAACATCATGTGAGTAAGCAGTTTGGCAGCAAACATTGGGAAACGGGAGCACAGAACGTGGGATATAATGGCCAATGCAAAGCCTGAGGGAGAGACAAGTGCAAGACATGGAACCAATATTAATCATGAATTAACAAGTGATTTTCAACAGTGGCTATTTATAACAACGTGGGAGGGATATGGAATATCAACCTCTGAGGGAGGGATGCACCAGCGAGAAAGCTGAAGTAGGCAAACAGAAAAACACAGGAAAGAAAGTGAAGACAAATGAGAAGGAGAAGACACATGTGTTTTATACCTGAGACGCAGATTAACCCCGAGGCATAGAAGGCCTCGTTGTAGGATGCAAGACTGGCAAACTCTGCGTAGGCCGTGTAGACAGAAAGGTGGGAGCAGGCACATTCCACATGGTCCCCACTCTCTTTCACAACCCTGCAGTATTGACCATCTGATGACCAGCTAGAGGAGAGGAGAGAGGAGAGGATGGAGGAAAAGGTGAGGAAAGACACTGCTGCTACAAGAGTATAACAAAACACAGGTGAGGCAAATAACAGGGCAAGGCAATTAGCCTGACCTAGCATCATGTTTACGAGTGTGTCCAATTTGCTCTCTGGTGTTTTGACTTCTGTGAGCGTGATCTGTTCACCTTTATCATTCAAAGATGCTGTGTGACAAACCAGAATATTATAATCATGTTGGAGCTGGATTCTGTCGCCCTACTGACAGACAGGACGTTTTTGAAAAGCAAAAAATACCCTCTGTAACATTTTGTATTCTGACCTTCTATTCACAGCACAAGAGTCATACTGCAACGTTGACCTTTCCCTGTCAATGACTTGGCTTCTCTCTCCACATTTTGCTCTCTCTCTTCTCCCGTGCATTTTGTTATCGGGAATGCACCGTCCAAGTTAGCTGTTCCGGACAAACCAGACCTGCCAATTCCTAACTTGTAACAGTGTGTTCCAGCCAAGTCCCAGTCCATGCCCAGGAATGTCGTCAACAAACCCACTCTGAGGGGGAGGATTCAGGGATACAGAGTGCAGCGGCCTGGATGTGCACATATTAAACAGATGAGATGTGTCTTCCCCCATGGCCAGAGAGGGGCCTTTACTTAGAGGCTGTGACTTGAACTTTTGCCCTTGACTTCACAAACTGGTCTGACCCGATAAGTGCAAGGATGACAGACAGTCATGGTCATGTTATCAAGAATTGAAACATTTTTAATGTTAATATATACCTTGAGTGTCAACTTGCTGTTCTTAGGTTATTAAGAATGGCTGAGCATGTATCTTTAATGTGTATCTGTGGTGAATTACCTTGCAGTGGTCTGGTTCCAGAGAAGGCACAGAGAACGGCCTGGTTTAACTTGCTGACCAGGGGTGTGTATACGATACACCACCTCATTGCCATCTTCCAGGGGTCTTGACCCTCTGCCATGGAGGCTGGCTGAGAACACCTAGATACAATCAGAAGGAGAGAAGAGAGGTCAGCTGTGAACTGGAGTAAAAAGGTAATGGCTAGTTTATACTGGAGTAATACTGCCACCTGCTGTTTTTAATCAAACACATTTTTCAAACACACAAAATTGTAGGCAAAGTAGTATATGACTGCTTCCCTACCTTCCCACTGAGAGCAGAGGTCGTGTCATTGGTCAGAAACCAGTGTTCAGTTCTAAACTCGGTCACTTGAATCTGGTTGAGGTTGCCACAGTCAGTCATTGAGACTGTTACTGCCAGAAGGGTTTCTGGAAGCTGGAAGAAGTCTGCATTACGGCCCCTGAATTTGTATCCATTGATCTGTGAGGGGTACCACTGGAAGGCAGAGATGGTCATATATGGACATGTTTCCAGGATGGTGCCCCTTCTGGAGAAAACACACAAAGAAAAACATTTGTCATACCTAAGCATGAAAACCTTACTAACAGGAGAATCCTTGGTGTTTTGATGACGCAGTTGGGCCCTGTATTTTATTGATAATTAAAAGCTCCCTGGCAGATGGGATTGTTCCATCCAATTTTAAACATGCTGTGGTCCAACCTCTTTTAAAGAAACCTAACCTGGATCCTTCCGTTCTTAGTAATTTTAGGCCAATACAAATAAAGTAATTATTATTATTATTATTATTATTGATGTCACATGCATGGCGAGTTTGTGGTTATCTGTAAAATCACACACAACATGTTCAACATCTTAAAATTGTAAAGGGGGATATCGCCCTCCCACTCGTCACTCTTTTGAGAAGGGACACTCACATCTCACATTGACCCCGCGCGTGGAGGGAGAACGCAAATCGCTCGGCCACCTCAGCAAGGTGGCTGAGGCCTTGGGTGTCCACTCTGCTGGGATTGGCCAAGGAACACAGTAGGTCATAGGTCAAATTGCGGCTACTTTCCTGTAAAGGAGCCCTCTCTGCTTCCCCAAGCACCTGTCTCAGAGGAAAAAGAGGGAAACAGGAAGAGCGAGAGATAGATGGATGGATGGAGAAAATGCCTCTGTATTTGCAGTCTCCCAGCAATGCACTGAGAATCTGTTTGCTCTACTATTGTTTGCAAGCTGATCCCTCTGATATACTGCATGTGTGATCTGCATTTGAGTGCTGTATTTATCTTTTCCACCCCTGCTGGCTCTGTCCCTGTCACTTTCTTTGGTGTAGGCCTCAGTGTTATGCAGCTTTTATAGTGAATTAATGCCACCTTTTCTACACTGCCTCCTTCCCTTCCCTTACTTTCTCTTTGTGCTCCTTTATCCTCATGCTGTGTAACTAATTTCTGCTGTCTCTGCTCTCGCTTCCGTCCCCCGCACACTCTTTCATATTAAATTACAGTGGTGTCTCCGCTTGTCTGGAGGCAAAGCGAGCTCTGACATCAGAGCAGTGCAGTGAGAGCAGCGCTCATATGGAGTGACAACTGAGACCTTTTCAGATGACAAACTGGTCCTCAGATCTGTCAGAGTAGTGAAGTTGCGGTGATGTATGCCCTTCAGCGTAGATCTGTCTGACACAGACTACTACACTGACTCAAAACCTTCATGCATTACTGACTCACTATAAAATAATTTTTAAAAATCAAATACAAATCAGTAACTGCTCTTTGCACCAAAGGCTGGAAAAGACTGATAAAATCAAATATGTTTTTGACCAAATATGTTGACATGGACAATGTCATGACATTCTGGAGAAAATTATTTGCATAGTATTATTCACTTTAACAAGTACTCCAATATTCAAAAATCCTATATGAGATCTAGTTTTATGACATGATATTGGTATTGTGAAGGAGCAGATAGAAAGGTTAGGTATCACATCATATTACACTGTTTTATCTGCTCCTCAGCTTCAATTAGAACAAATTAAAATGGCCTTAAAATAAGGAAATGCTTTTGCTCTCACTTACCTTCCCCAGAGCTTCGATCACCGCGGCCATCTGCTCACGAGTGAGCGTTGTAGTGACCTTATTGATCAGTACATGCAGCGCCTGGTTCAATATAGTTGGGTCAAGAGGCTGATGTAGTTGGTCCAGTAAGACCCACACAGCTTCACTGGCTGCATTTGCCACTAGAGTCACATTAGCCAGCCCAAACCGAGGGTGCACTCTGGCTCCCCCTGTAGCATTGAAGAGCTCCACCTGGAAGCGCTTCGGGGTGGGCAATGATGAGGCGAGTTCAGGTGTGAGGTAAATGACCAGGGATGTGTTAGGGTGGCCCACATCGAAGGTTAGCATACCCTCCTGTTTAGGAAAGTCCATCCCTGTTTTAGCAGGCTGGATTATAGCGGGAACAGCCACCTCTTCTCTAGGGAGCTCCTATAGGAAAAACAGAAATGCTTTGCATTGGATGGAGTCACATTAACCAGCATTATTTTGCAAAATAAAACTATAAGATCAACATATGACATGACAAAAACTTGCAACCAGAAAACAGTCAACAATAACAACTGTACATCTGACCACTCTATACTATTAAAGGAACAACAATCATGTGGTAAACAACATTCACATGGTCAGCGTTACAATAGCAAAATGTGTAGATGAGTAAAGTTGACCATGTTGTGAAAGTATAACGTAAACCTAATGTGGACTGGGCTTTTATTAGACATCAAACCTTTTGTCTCGCAACAAGCTTTAGTTCTGAGAAATGAAAGCAGATGAACTGGCCATGTGTCTCAGTGAGGTTTTTGATTTTTGTTGAGTGCACTAAGACACTCGCACACTTTTATCTGCAATATCAAAACACGTGCCAGTGAATACTTCATGCCCCTGAACTGCATGTAGCCAAGATATCTCTAATCATGATGTCTCAAAGAAAAGGAAGGTGGCAATGGGATTTAAGAGTTGACGAGAGGAGGAAACATTGGTCATCATCAGCATCAATAGACCACGACCATTATTAATACATTCATATAAACAATATCACTAGTTCAAGGGCAGACTGAAATCTTCAATCAGGAGAAAAATAACTAGTGAATGCAATTTAGTTTATGGGCCTCCATTTGAGAATACCTGTGTAAATTATACTAGAATTATATCATGCAAGTTGGTACTTTTGGTAAATATCTTTCTATCATTTTAGCATTACATTATATCTCTATGAGAATTCAACAATAACAAAAATCAGCTAGCAAATGACTGGCCTAGATTATAAGGCAAAGCTGAATGAACATAAAATGCTTCCAATAAATAGGTCAAATGCCATTTAGTGTTCAACATAAATTCAACCAATTACTAAATACTATTTCATTTGCATAGTGCATGTTTGTGTGCATTTCTGCATATTTTATTGTGCGTATATGTGTGCCCAATTGTGTGCCATATATATAATGTATACTTGTGCTTAATTAATAGATATCTGCTTGTTACTCACCAGTGTGCGATATTGTACGGACATGACTGAAGTGGTGCTTGCTCGTCTGTAGACTTGGAGACTGAGCCTTGTGGTCTTCGGGGTGGCAATTGGCAGTCTATGGCCCACAGCAAAGTACACAATGCCTTGTGGTTCGTCGCTTTCTGCCAAGGTGATGTTGGCAAAACGGGTGGTCTCATTAATGGTAGCTCCAGCACCCACTTGATAAATCTCCACCAAGAACCACGCCTGGTACTCTGGTTCCTACGGCAACGCAGATGAGTGATTGTTTTATGTTGTGCAGCACAGCATTTCGTACGAACGTGCCGATAAAGAAAATCATCACCCTAACAAATTTGTAATCTATCCTTATGCTGTAGGATTGGAGAGATCTCTCTCACCTCATCATCCTGGACCTCCACAGTGAGAGCACAGATTATCTCTCCTCTCTTACATAGTGCAGTTCCTTTGGTCTGCACCAGCTCTCTGGTAAGGTCGACTCCATTGTTGACAAGAGTTAGAGTTACCATGCTGAAGGTAGCTCTCCAGAAGACCTGCAAATCCTCAAAAGCTCTAAACAGAGTGAGAAAGAGCAGACTAAGTAACAACATACAATAAAACATCTTGGTAGCAGTCAAATGTGGAACCATTTACGGGTGACAATTTCTAATTAAGTCCCATTTCTTAGTATCGGTTTTTAACAAAACATTAAAAATAAAGTGTTGTTTCACTACCTGTTTGTCTGTCTCTGCAGATAGAGGAGAGCAGTCCTGTTGACTGAATCCTCATTCAGAACTTGGCCCATCAGAGAATCAAGACTAAACCCTAGAATACCGTTGTGGAAGTCACTCCCTGGTAAGGACAGAGGACAAAACAGAAACAGAGATAGAAAGTGCAAATTAATTTCCTCATAATCTTATGATCATTTATTTTGTAATCAACCATACATGATTGAATGATGATAGAATGACTAATGTAATGCAAGTCAAATGACATTAGTGAAACCGTAGAAGAACATCGACTCACTCATTGAGATAACAAACACATTTGATTAGACCCAAAAGACACACTAGGGGTTCAGCCTAAGTAGAGTAAGATATAGTCCAGAATACATGACCATAAGCAAATACGTTGCATCATTTTTAATTGCTAGAACACACTGCGAGCAAAACTGTAATAAATACGACTTTTTTTTTTTCAATCTTCAATCTATAGGTGACTCAAACAAAGATGTTTTTTTTCATTATTTTACCAAGGATAATGATCTTGGCAAAAGCTCCAAAGCCCTGATGTGAACTGTCTGTGATTTGAGCTCCTCCTTCTGGATCACTGAGGTAAATGAAGAATACTTCCTGTCCCTCGGGCTCAGAGTCATCCAGGATGAGGAGGATAACCTTTGACTCATTCTGACCAGCCTGAAGGGACACCATAGTGGACTCGAGGCGAAAGTCCTGTTTCTCCTTTGCGAGGGTTCCACCAGGTTCCAGCGTGAAGGGAAGAGATATTGTACTTCCATCTGGATAAAAGTGCAGAGCAGCACAACTTATATCAAAACTGTAAACATCACAGTAATGTACAATATGATATGCTGCAGTGGTGCAGTAAAGCAATACAACAAAACAAACACACACCTCCATATGCTTGGACCCGAACCCTCACATCCCCAGCCACACTGTTGGACCTGCGCACCCACAGATCCACCGTCCTCTCCTGCTGGGTCTCCTCATCCCTGTCCTCAGGTATCTGGACCAGTCCAGGTCCAATACTCAGCACTCCTCCGGTGATGTCACTAGCCAGGATGGTGACAGTTGCCACACTGTGCTGAGGGTTGAGGCGAGGAGAGGTATCTGCCCGAGGTAAGTCTGGAGTAAGGACGTGAACATCTGTGAGGTTGACATGAAAGTACTCATCAGCCTCTGAAAGGGAGTCATCAAGTATTGAAAGGCGGAAGGAGGTGTTGGTTTGTCGAGGTGAGTCAAAGTCCAAATGGCCGTCTGGCACTGCGATAAAGTCCTGTCCTGCTGCTGCGCTGCCTGCTACCGTTTTATAGGACAGGCGTGTGCTGTTGCTACGAGAACCATAGAGTCTCTGAACATAAAGGGTTATAGTCTGATTGTCTTCGGCAATGACCAGCTGGCGGGAATCGGGGGCAAACTGATAGATTCCCAATGGCTCCACTTCTGCCACAGTAAATCCTGACCTGTACAGGGAGACAGACATCAGTGTGAGGCTACATTTTACGTAGACATATGTCATGCTTTAAACAATAAAAATATATATATATATGAAAAAACATTGCATTTACATTATTGCACATATGAATACAGGTATTGCACATTGTGTGAGTTATCAGTTCACAGTTCTGGGTGTGTGGGCTACTTGGAGCAGTGCAGATTGTAAAGCCAGACTGCAGCAAGAAGGAAGGACGGGAGGACAGAAGGACAGAAGGAAGGAAGTCTCTGTCACTGAAGGAGCTGCCCAGTGATGTTAAGAAGTCCTGCATTAGGTGGGACGTGTTCTCCATCAGAGATGATATCTTAGCCATCATTCTCCTCTCCGTCACCACCTCAACTGGATCAAGGGGGCATCCCAGGATAGAGCTGGCCTTCTTAACCAGTTTGTTCTTTATGCACACCCTTGCAAACTAATTACTGTAATATGCAGCAAGTTTCCAAGTTAATATGAATTTACTCTACCACAACTTCAGACCACTGTGAAACTATTACCGGAGCTTGACAGTACTGGCAGCAGAAGCGCTGGAGGTGGCAGCAGTGAGGTGTATGGCATAGGAAGCCATCTCTGATGCATCGGCAACAGCTGTCAGCGATATGGCTTTAGTCCTCTCTCCCTGGGACAGGGTCAGAGAGCCTGAATATGAAGTAAGGAGCACATTTAAGAATGCAGGCTGTCATCAGTCCATGTTGGTGTTGTTGGTATCAGCCTGAACACCAGACTCAAAGTGTTTGGTCTACCCTAAAGTATATTCTCTGAAGATAGTTCATCCTAACACAGAGGAGAGCTCTGATTGGTTCACCGCCATAACTAAATGGTATCCATGATTAATCAAACAGAAAGGCATACACTACAACTACAAAACTAACAAATCATGTATTAAATCATGTATTAAATCACTGTTCAAATATTACTTATTGACTTATATTACTTATCTGGGTGTTTTACCTGAGCTTGGGCTGATAGCTCCCAGTCTGAGCCCAGGCGGGGCCTGTCCTGAAGGATACCCAGCATTCCACATCACCCTGATGTCCCCAAACAGCCCCGTTCGTGTCACTTTTGCTTCGCATGTGCCTGTATCTATACTTGAAACCCGCAAAGCCAGGGAGGCAAAGCCAACCTGCCCAACATATGACAGAGAAGGGAGTTAATAATGCTGTTTTCCTGTTGCCTCCTTTACCATTAAACCAGTAAAAAAAACAAATGCATTGCTTCTTATACATGTAATGATGTTGTCCTGTACACCACAGAGCTAGAATTGTATTAAACATATACATTAGAATATTCGATAGCCCTAGTGTGTTACATGGGCCATTCAGCGGGCTCAACAAGAAACAGTGTTCACAGAGCAGACAAGGACTCAGCACTAACTCAGTTATATAGGTTCTGTATTATGTAATTTTCAAATTATACGGTATTAAAGTCTGTGGAGAGAGAGGCACTGAGGCCAATGATAGGACCACTGATTGGTAGCAAGTCTTGCATCCTGAGTGCCTTGAAGAGGGAGCAATTAAAAACAGATAAGTCATGTATTAATAAACAAAAATAAACAGAACCACAACTCGCCTCTGAGCTGGCAGCTTCTTCAGGCACAGTCACCGTAGCAACGCTAATCTCACGGAGGAGGTGAGGCGGAGGGCCGAGGATAGGACTGACTAGTCTAACATCAGTCAGCTCTGCTGTGAACCTCTCACCCACTGACAAAAACACCTACAGAGTCAAAAGCAGGACAACAAACAAGTCATATATGGGCGCTTAAAAACAATATAAACTATGGTATGTTAAAAAGCTTCCTCTAAGTCTCTGCACAAGCATGCTTATCCGTACCTGGCTGCTAATGGGCACAGTGATGGTACTGAAGGTCTGTCCCTCTCTCAAGAAAAGTCTTCCTTCAGCTTGTCCTCCCAGTATCTCTGCGATGTCCATCACTTCATCTACCTGTCCACTGATCCTGTAGCCCACACTAATGTTGCCAAACAGCCCGGCAAGCCGTGTCACGTTTATAACAAGAGCTCTGGTGACCTCAGACCCTGACCCCACTACCACTATAGACTGTTGCTCAGGGTTCAGGGAAATGACACCGTGGGGCTCATCGTTAGCCCGCACCCTAAAGGGAAGAGGGAAAGAGGAAGATTAATTTCAAGTTAATTCAATCTTAGACTTTATACCTGGCAGGCAAAATATGTTTTTGAGTTTAACAGAACCATCGTGACAATTTGACAAACCTGATGCGCGTTGTGATGAGGTTTGGGTTGGCATCCACAGTAGCACCACCCTCCACAGCTGTGAGTCGGACAGTGTAGAGCTCCTCCAGCTCTGGCACTGTGTCGGGCATTAGGCTGAGGACAATTTCCGCCTCCCTTTGGCCTTCCAGGATCATCACTGATCCGGCTAAAGCTAGGAAGTCACCTGCTATATCTGAGTCACTCTCTATCTGCCAATGCACCTGAGGTGTGAGAGAAAGTATGGTGGCCACAAAGAATGAATTCATTTCAGCTAGTTTACGCACTGATACTGGATGTGATTGATAAAGAATGCATACTGATGTAATCTTACCGTGATGTTACCCATGACACCCTCTCTGCGTGTAATTAACAGGGAAATATTGAATGGGCCCTCTGCTTCTGTGGATTCATTGTAGACACGCTCTCGAAGAGCATCCTCAGTGAACTGGACTATACCATTTGGGTCACCAAACTTCTCTATCTAGGAGACAAAAACACATTAGGAGAGAGTCGGGGTGAGTAGGGTACTGAGGATGAATGCCATTAGATTTCCTTCAGAAAATGTGTTTTGGAAATGAAATTGTAGTATTCAATACTACAGTATTGTAATATCTGACACACGATGATGAAATAAACCATGCAGGCATGATACAATGAAATACCTTGAGTGTTATGGAACCAGCCTGAGGATCAACATCCACCTCCCCAGAGAGAACGCTGAGCTCTATAACAAATCTCTCCTCCACCTCCACCTCCCCATGGGGGAGAATCAGCAGCTCTATGCTGCGTGTACCTTCTTCTCCATCCCTGAAGAAGAAGGACCCATTCACAGGCTCTCTGATGTCTGTATTGAATGGAGGAAGGACCTCTCTGCTGTTAGGGCCAAGGATGATCCAAGCAACCTGTCAAAAGGTAAAACCAGTTTGAATTGGTTGGTGTCCATGAGGAAACACTGCAAGCAAAATGTCTGCAAGAAGACATTGTTCCTCATACCGTTGCATTGCCCACGAGGCCTCCTGCTCGCCCCAAAACAAGATTGAGTCTGAGAGTAGAGTTAGGGTTGACCACAGTGACCAGGCTCTCATTGAGGAAATGAACCACCCCGCTTGGAGAGTCACTCTTGGCGATGGTTACCCTGGCAACATATTGAGTGCCTAGAACTGCTCCCCCTGTGGCTCCAACCAGCAGGACCTCAAATGTCTCTGCATTTTCGCTGGGGGAGAAAATGTCAGCGTAAAGTTAGAATAAAATAATGTAATGTCTGAAAATATATATGTGTGTGTGTGTGTGCTAAATACACAGTAAATTTTAGGGATTAAGCTAGACATTAATTTTAATTATCTTTAATTTCTCCTCTCACCTGTCCAGGTCATCTATAATAGTGACATTAATGTAGCTGCTGTTCTGTCCATGGACAAACGTCACAGAGCCATTACTCAGGATATAGTCGAGATCAGGGGTTGCACTCAGGCCTCTAGAAAAGAACTGAGCTGAGACCAGTCCATATGAGCCCACTCTCCTCACCACAGGGATAAACACAGTGCCCACACCCTCAACAACTAAAAGAAAGAAAGCCAGAAGAAAACAGGGATTTTATATATTGCAAATAATATTGTAAAATATTCCCCGTATCAAATGGGGTCATGGCAATGACAGTTGAGTTCTACTTGTGTGTTTGCCTCGCCTGAACATTTAGATTTGCAACAGCTTCAAATTGCCTTTGTGTTGACTCTTACCTGTAATGTTGTCCTGCCTGAACTCCAGGATACCCTCAGCATTGTCATTCTTTAGTATGACCACAGCAAGAGAAGAGATGCTGCCTATAGATGGAGGCTGGTCCAGCTGGAGACCCGACTCTCTCACTGTGTAGTCCACAGCACTGTCCACCAGAGAAAGACACATAACGAAGAGTCAGTGACAAGAAATCTTTGACAGCCACATCGACACAGTATTTTGACTAAACAATGGATGCCTACCTTATGAATGACTACAACCCTCCATCCTAATTTGCAACATGAATATTAATACTCACCACCCATTGAAACTAGTACTCAGCCATTCCAACCAACACAGTTATTAATCTACTCCACCATATCAAGTTACTTTACCTGACATTGACTAGCTCCACCGCAGTGATGTTGAGGAAGAACATCTCAGGCCCCTCTGGAAGACTGTCATCCTGGATATGCAGCGTCACTTGCTGTGAGGTTAGACCTGGGGTAAAGAGTAGCCGTCCTGAAGCTGGAGCAAAGTCCACTCCACTGAGCGCTGTGTTGTCTGAGGTCTCATAGGTCACCCACACACTGCCCAGACTGCCAAATGAGCGATTGACTGTCACATTCACCTGCGGTAAAGAGAAAAAAAAAAGATGACTGTATACGCAACCACATTTGTCCATCATATAGCAGATCTATATATGTATCAGTCTCATGTTGTTGACCTCACCATTCCCTGCTCCTCGGTCGCATTGACCTGCCGCTGGGTGAAGGAGAACAGGCCAAAGGGGTTGTCGCTGGCTGCCATAATAATCTTGGCATGCTTGGCTATGGGACTGATTTCCAGTCCTGAGGTGGTGGAGGTCAGTGTAAGCTGGTACTCACGGCGCTCTTCTGGGATTTCATCATCCAGGGCCTGGTATTAGATAGCCATAAGAGGGATATTTTTATGGTAAGCACACAGACATTGTCATCATTTTGGTCTGTATATGTCTATTCTGCAGTGTCAAAATGCAAAAAATATCTAGGTTTTTCAGTGAACAATCTATATTACACTGTACCTTCAGAATAATGGTGGCAACAGACTGTCTGTCTCTCATAGTCACGGTGCCAGATATCGCTTCAAACTCAGACACCACAGCTGGTGTGATATTCCAGTACACCTGAACGTCTTTAAACACACCTGGCCCTCGCACAAGGCTGGGTTGGACACATAAATATACACAAGGATTTTTACTTTACGTTCTTGATTATTAATAAGCAGAGGCAGTGAAGCTGCATTCATTTGCAAAAATGTAAAGCTCTTGTTTGTCTTCCCATGTTAGTGACACATACTGATGTTTATCTCACCTGACCACAGCACTACCATTGTAATATCCCTGAGGTTCTCCAATGAGGATGTTCCTAGAGGACTCTGCTATTCCAATAATCCCCATGGCAGCCTTGTCTGCCCTGATAGTGATGGTGGCCATGCCTGGACAAGTACATGACAGACCAGGGTAGTGGATAAGGATGAGGAAGATGGATATGATCATTGCACCCATGAAAGACAATGCTAAATATACTGTACATTTCTTCAATCAACTGATGCGCTGGCGGTGTGATGTTTTGTTATAAACACTGACCATTTAAGTTGTCAACAACAGCACCGCTGTCAGCAGGAAACAGCTGGACAGTGAACTGCTCATCTCCTTCCAGTACAGTGTCAGCGAGGGCTCTAATCACAAACGTCTTCATAGACTCAGTCTAGAGAGCATGGAAAATATATAGCAGACTTCATGAAGAAACATACTGCACTCTACATAAAGATAAAAGATGGAGGAAGTATTGCTCGGTATAATTATTACAGGCTGACTAAATCAATCAACAAAAGAATATGTGGTGGGACAGTGACACCACCCCTCACACTGTACCTCAGTGAAGACAAGAGTTCCATTGAGAGGTGAGAGGTCATCTCTAGCCTGGTCTTCCAGCTGCCACCTCAGTGTCACTGCTCCCTTGCCTCCCGCACTACGCAGCACTGCTAGTGTCGCCACAGCAGCAGGATCATTCACAAAGTCTGGCTCACTGACAGCAAGCTAAGAGGGGATTGAATAAGATGATTATTGTGATAATGAAGATGAAAATTATGGAATCTTCCTTTGTAGGAAAGGATAGTTATTTTTTACAGTGGATGATTGGGGAGGTGTCAAAGTATGGTAAGTTGTTTATGCACTGGTGGACCACAAGTCTATTGATTGAGAAACTGTCCTTAAATATAAGTAATTTAGACTCACCGCCAATATCTGAAATCCAAATTGTCCGAGAGGCGAGTCGTTGGGTGGAATGCTGATAGTGACAGAAGTCACTTGTCCCAGCCGAGCACCACCAATCACACGCAGTAAATTCACTCTAAAGGTCTCCAGAGTCTCCACTTGCTCGTCATCCACGATGGTGATGGCAATCATGGCTTCTTTCTAAAAACAAGGATGAGGAAACACAAGCTCACACCCTGGAAGCTGTGTGCAATAACCTATGGACAGCCTCACATCAAGCCATGATGGTTATTGCACACAGCTACTGTAAAGGCAGGTGCAATTTATTCATTTACCTGCCCCTCTTGAAAGGTCATGTTCCCAGATGCTGGGCTGAAGTCATTAGGGTCAGCAGTGATTGGCTGAGCCTCCCAGTAGATGACCTGTCTTCCAAATGTACCAGCGAGTCTCACCACTGACAGATTGAAGATGTTGAGTGGTGGTGGTATCTCATATGCCAGCACGCTTCCAGTGATATCCTGGAAAAGATGTTCAGGAATAATGTCTAATTAGGGCGGAATATTATTAATAATTAAATATCTATCAGTTACATTTGCTCTTGTAAACGTGTCACTGTTGCATCAGCTGAGAAGTTTTGCAAACTGTGTCATAGAGGTAAATTCTTAAATCACCATTAAGATTGCATCTCCATCATGTTCATGTCAAAGTCACGGAGAGATGACCCTGTGCTCACCTCAGAGACATTGAACTGAAGTATCCCTTGAGGGTCATCATTCTCCTGGATGGTGACCTCTGCTACTTCCATACCAGGCCTCTTCAGACTGGGCTGCCCTGCTCCCACTGACCCACTAACTAGCTCCACACTGGTGATATTCACCAGGAAACTCTCTGCCAGCTCTGGGATGTCATCCTTAGAAAACACACATGTACACATACATGTGGATGAAAAGATGCTCTCTCTCTGTGTTTTAAAAACACATTTATAATTCCATTCATATGCTTTGTCACTAAATGTATTTACAGTGTATGGTCACAAATGCTATTCAATGTGCAAACAGCAGTAATGTTGCATTTTGCAAGATTTATACAATGTCCCATTACTGGGCTGTACAAATGGTCCCCACAGGCCCACAACCGATATCTGCAAGGTTGAGAAAGACTGAGAGAATAAAGGTAAGAGAGTGGATAGTTTATTGAAAGTGGATGGTTGTTTCTGGATGAACAGAACAGGAGGAGACAATGAGAGAAATTAGTCTTCAGACAGTCACAGGATGGTTTCAGTATTTGTGTTTTGTCCTGAAGGCAACAAATAGGTGTCCATCTGCATAACCAATCTGAATGGGCGTAAGTGTGGGAGGTGTGAGATAGGAAGACTAAAATTGTGGCTAAGAATGTGCAAGAAAATCTACTATCCCTTAGCTCAGATGGGAGACTGATACTTTGATGCATTTTAAGTTTGTACATTTCATTTACTTTATACTTGCCTTTTCTGTTTTACATTCTTAATGGACAAATTAACTTTCTATTGGGAGAAGCTAAACATGAGTCCTGTTCCTGATATATCCCCCTTCACTCAAGTAGATTTAATAAACTCTATTACTCAACACTCTGTCCTTACCGGTAGGATTGTGACAGTGACAAGGGCCACAGTAGCACCATTGATCATGATGATGGTTTTATCTGTGGGGATGTAGTCCTGTCCTGCAGTAGCTTGGTTGTATTGGGGCTGGTACAGGGCCGGCCTGGTCTGGTAATGGATTGCCACCTCACCTGAGGAGCCCTGCTCCCTTACTATAGAGAGAGTGATGTTGACTGGAACCCCTGTGGGTTGCCATGAGAGCGTATCTGTTAGCTTGTAAACGTGTTTGAATTGCACATGCTTGCTTTTGACACGGATCATGAGAGCAATAACTCAGTAAAAATCTCATACAGTTAAGATAAATAATTTTTCATGGTAAGTATTCAGGTATGTTACTCTACAATTTGGACTTCTCTGACATTTTGGGCCTCCCTCCAATACACAGATCAAGACAAATCCTAAATTACTTCACATCCTGGAAATCACTGCAGATCTCTTTTACAGTAAATCTCAAAGTGTGATTACTGTAATAGCTCCTTCAGAAACCTCATCCAACTAAACTAAACATGAAAGATTGGTATTCATGCAACCAGTTATACTTGCAGCAAACGTTTCTGGAACAAAGAGAAAGCAAAATTGATGGATATCTTCGAGAAGGTTGGCAATAATGTAAACTAATTAGAGTAAATGAGACTCCTCTGCACAGTGATCCAGTAAAAACACACATTTACTGAAAAAGTCATTCATTAATTTCTTTCAGCAGAAATTCTTACTCTGTGGTTCTTGCGTTAGTGTAAACCGGGAGTCCAGATGCCATCCAATCACCCCGTAGGGAGAACCATTTGGTAGGATGGTGAGTAGAGCTTGGGCCCGCTGCTTGTCAATGACTGCAGCCTGTCGTAGGTCCTGCAGCCCCACAGTGGTGACATCCATGAGGGTGACAGTGACGCTCTCTCTCAGCTCTGGGATACCATCTGCTATCACAGTCAGTGAGATGTTGGCCACCGACTCGCCCTCTGAAAACGTTACCTACGATATAAAACAAATTTTAACTCGATACCACAAATTGACGTTATATCATAATTTTGCCATTGTTTATTTTGGTTAGCATTTCATTTTCAAAGATGTTGTCAATACATACAGGCATGTGTCTTAAGTTTGATAGGAGGGCAAGGTTTACTCACCACTCCTGAAGTGGGGAAAATGTCTGCCAGACTACCACTGGCAGCCCAGTGAACAGTCAGTCTGCCAAAAGTCCCTCTTTTCCTCTCCACGCTGAGAGATATTTTATTATTTTGCTCCAACTCCTCTACCTCCACAGAATTCTACAGAGATGCAATTACAGTATATTTCTATTACAATACAATAACAATACAATAACTTAAAAAAGACCCATGAAAATATTCTGATATGATATAAGTCACTTAAGGTTTAACACAATGGCTGTAACATGATGACTCCTTAACATGATGGTCAAACGCACAAGCTGTCTAATATCAAGGTTTATCTGCTTACCTGAGCAAAGCCGATGACTCCATGGGCATCATCGTTGGTTGGGACAATGACAGTCACCTGACCACCAAATCCAATCTCAGCCCCGCCCTTTGGATTCTTCAGGTTGACCAGGAAGAACTCCTGCTCCTCGGGGATGTCATCATCTATGATGTTCACAGCTATCTCTAGCTGGCTGTCACCTGGTGCAAAGTGCAACTCCCCAAAACTGAACATGAGGAAATAAAGAAAACACAAATTGCTTTATTCGACTTTCTTTGTGTCTCATTTGTCTTTGAGGAGGATTTGCTGTTCTGAGCAAAAGCTTGTTTGTCTGTGACTTCTAATTAACATTTTTGGGTACCTGGGTATGAAATCAGACTGATTGGAGACAGAAGTGAATTCATAAACAGTGGAGCTACTCTCCTCAGAAGAAGCCAAGAGGATCTTGGTGGTGTTGAGGGACGGGACCATGAGAGAGAGGAAGCTAATGGCTGGAGGGGCCCTCAGGATCATGGTGAGCAGGTTGACGTCAGAACTCCAGGAGTAGAGTGATGAGCTATTTCTTCCAGCTAGCAGGACATAAGCTACGAGAAAGAAAAACATTGAATCAGGATGTCTGGTCAATTGATTTTAATTGTACAGCCCTGGATAAAAATGACTAAAGCTATCTTTACAAACAAAGATGTTAATGAAATTCATGCTTACTGATCCCAGAAGGAGCAGTGAAGGGGTGAACAGAGGTGAGGCCTGGGTGAGGAATGGACTGATGAAGCTGTGGTGAAGGTTGCCCTGAGCTCCACTGTAACACCTCACAGGATGGAGAGAGACCTTCAGCAAGACACAGGAATGTAGAGAGACACACATGGATTAAGGTTCTTTCACGCTAGAATAGCATGTTTATGTAAAGTAAGGACTGATCTGACTGACACACCCAAGATTGACAAATTACAACCTCTGAGCCTGTCTGTGGCTCTGCTCCGCTCCACACTGAGGCCTTTCCCATAAACCCACAACAGGTCTGAATCAAGAAAACTCACCACTTTTGCAGACTCAGAGGGATTATGCCTCATCAAAATATACAGAGCGTAGAATAAATATGATATGGCCTACATTGTGAATTTTGTCATTTTAGTTGAGACAACAGAGCAAGGCAGTTTTGTCAATAACAGAGACACAGTTTCTGTGTGCCTTCTAAAGTACCACTGATTTGTTTGTACTATCCTAACCAACATCTAACCACTGCAAAATCTACTAGAACGTACACTGAGTACAACCACAGAAAACAGCATCTCATTATTGCAAAAACACAACCATCCTCTTAGCCAGTGGTGGAAGAATTACTCAGACCTTTTACTTACATAAAAGTAGCAATTCCACAGTGTAGAAATCACTGTTACAAGTGAAAGTTCTGCATCCAACCGTATTCAAAAAGTATTCAAATCAAAATATACTTTAAATAACTCATTATAAAGAATGGTCCAATTCAGAATAATGTATATTGTATTATTTGATTATTGTTATTGATGCAATAATGTGTGCATCATTAAAGTGATGCACACACCTGGTAACGGTGGGGCTAATTTGAATTACTTTATATATAGTGCTTAGTAGCTTGTGAATGTTTCCCTGTGGCTCAATAAAGTATTATCTTAACATCTGATAATACATAATGATTTATTTGTTGATAATATATTTTGTATTATCAATCTGAATTTACAAAGTAACTAGTAGCTGAAGTTGTCCAATAAACACAGTGGACTTGTAATTGAATTTAGTTCATTCATGTAGTTAACTCAAATAACAGCATTAATTAATGTTATGTGACATCAAAGCAAGACAGGTCACCTTCAATAACAACCAACAGGAGAGCATCCTCTGCTCTTGTGTTGACTGTCTCCACCTGAATGGCTCTGCCAGGGAGTTGGATAGGCTGTGGATTTTGAAATCTTCCATTGGTCCATCGAAGCAGGAAGCAGCTGACATTCTGTCTGTCTATGGACACCAACAGGTAGGGAACAGCTGCACGAGTGAATGGAGTTACACTGAGGATGTTCTGTTGGAAGTCAAGAGTCTGGAGGAGAGTGAAGGAGTCTCCAGTCCACACAAAAATCTGTATCATGAAGCAAAAACAATCACATACTTGAGTTCAGTCATATAAGGCTTGAAAGTGCTCGTATTTTTAATGATCTTGACATAACTGGCAACATAACGGTTAAAGATCTTTCTAATGGTGGAACAGTCACCTGGCTTGACGCTATTAGATAATCTCTGCCTTCAGTGGAGAAGTGCTTCACGTCCAGAGCTTCAATACCTAAGGTTTGTTCCTAAAGAAATCAGATTGCCTCAAATCATTTGAGAATAATACAAGACAATGCCATGGTGTTACAGTAATGTACAAAAATGTGATAGTAATATTGTACCATGGTTGGGTTTAAACTTACTAATGTGACATTGAGGTCCATCTGTAATTTGAACATGCTGAGGTTGGCAGCAGGGGAGAAGGTAGGGCCACTGTGTGTGATGCCTATATAGGTAGAACCGTTCACTGCAAACCCAACACAAGAGCTTGGGTTCTGAATCCTAACAGACTGTAATTACGAAAAGACAGAGATTTTATGCTAACAATGTAATTTAGCTCATTGCTAATTCAATTCATACTGGATTTTACTCTCAACTATATGTGTTTACAGGAAGGACATCGTGTGTTTGTGTTAGCCTACCTCTACTGGCACAAAAACACCCTGCCACTGATAAATAGTGGCCAAGGTGTGGGAGGATCCAACAGTGGGC
This sequence comes from Gadopsis marmoratus, assembly GCA_036023855.1. NCBI lineage: Eukaryota > Metazoa > Chordata > Actinopteri > Centrarchiformes > Percichthyidae > Gadopsis > Gadopsis marmoratus. The sequence goes on from JAVQJF010107720.1 coordinate 27,558, forward strand.
CTCCTATCCAGCCTCATAGCCAGGAAGGACGGCCCTTTGGAAAGAGAGCACCAAGCAGAGGTGGGGTTGTCCTCAAAGCCCTGGTACACACCCATCACTGGGAGGTAACCCCCTTGAAGAAAAAAGGAAAAAAATTAAAAGGGAGATTAAAGGTTAAAACAGAAGGGGAATTTATGAGTGTGCAGGAGGTTGGCGGGACTTCGAATTGAAATGTTTATTGGTCTGACCAGAGGCAAAAGCTGTGTCAGGCTGCATCTCCCATTCCACACTGACAGCTGACTCCAGGCCATTACTGCGAGACACGGTGAGGAAGACTGCTCTGCCACCTTCTTCAGCAACCACTTTTGTGTCAGTTCTATACAGAAAACACACATTAAATAAGACTACATACAGTAAATGTGTCTTTTCACACATTTTCACAGCTTCATTATATGCATTGTATAATACATACAGTATACGTTATATACAGCGAGTATTTATGATCCTTCTGGTGCAACTGTATTCAGACCTGTTGATAGTAGGTCCGATGCGGAACAAGCCAGAAGGAGCCGAGTTCTCCAGGACGGTGATGAGCGTTTGTAGTTGGTCACCCAGCCGTGCACCTCCCGTTGGGTTGGACAGGTTCACTGTGAAGGTTTCATTCGCTTCAGGCTCAGCATCCAGCACTGCCCAGATCTCCAGCATCTGGAACAACACATATGAGACTAAAGAACTTCTGATAAATAAAAAATGTATGCTTTTGAAATTAATAATTGAAACAAGTAAATACTGACTAGTAGTCAGTATTTACTTGTTTAGTAGTCAGTGACTACTAAAATCACTTTAAAGCTTTGAGCTCAAAAGAAAAGAAAACTTGATCTCTAACAATATACTGTACATGTTTTCTCATGTATGTGTTTGAATGCTGTTAAACGTGCTGTAAAATTGGACTTTCCCACACCTTAAATCTGACTCCATCCTCCAGTACCACAAACCCTTGTGCTGGCCTCAAATCGCCCTCGGCTAGACTGCCATTCGCATCAGCGATGGTAAACTGAACAGTTACGGTGCCAAATGTGCCTTCCTTAGGGTCCCGAACCACGTACAGGGTGGCCACACTCTCACTCAGCCTGGACACAGACGTGGGCTCCTTCAATAAGAAATGATTGCTGGAGTTAAAGGAAATGACACCATGTCCATCGTCACTGGCCAGGATAGTCACGGTTGCTATAAGAAAACAGAAAGATGTAGTTTAGGAAAGTAACATCATATTTACATACAGTATGAGTAGATGAGCATAAATCAGCTATAAGTATAACTATAGTATCAGTAAACATAACAGTAATTTCATAATACTAATAGTGTTGTTTTGAGTATATGAGCTACTTCTACCACCATATTAAACTAATAAATAAATAGTAATAATAATAAATAAAATAGTACACAACAAGGTGTCCTTATTGTGATGATTAGTTAGATTAACACTCCCACCACAGGGTGTCACTATAGAGAGAAAAGGAACAGGAAAGGTGTGGTGTTTATGTGGAGATTGGCAATGGCAAATATATCAATAAAGAGCTAAAAGAGATGAACAAAAGAAAATACTAAGTTCATCAACATTTATGTAACCTGATGTGTTGTAAATAAAAGATTTTGTTGTTTTAATATACCAGGTCACCTTGTTGTGTACTAAATTTAAATTTACACTGTACCACTTACTATAGAAAATAAGTTAGGAACAGCACGAGGAAGATGTACTGTTGCTATGGTTACCTACAGTTTAATTTACCATGCCCATTTATATAGAACAGGGGTGTAACTGTTCATTGGAACAATGTTTAAGGTGTCCTGATATAGGGTTTTAAAAATCCTACAAATCCTATAAAACCTGCCAGCCAATCAGAAAGAAGTAAAGATGTATTTTCTATGGCCATGATATAAGGCCTCTTTTACCTGTGGTGTTGGTGCCCAGCTCCAGCCCAGCTGAAGGCTCGGACAGGATGACCTGGAATCTCTCAGATCCCTCGGGAAGGGTGTCATCGATGATCTGCACTTCTACAAACTTTTGTCTTTCAGCATTAGCAAAATGGAGCGTCTGGGTGGGCAGAGGGGAGTTCAGTTTAAGAAACGTTATGCTACTACATGTCTGTGAAGACTCTCAGTCATACTGGTGATGGTATGTCCCACTGGGCTGAGTCAAGGGCAACTGAACTTGCTTTAGATTCTTGAAGACGTTTCGGCTCTCATCCAAAAGGCTTCTTCAGTTCATCTTCTTCAGAACTAAGGAGTCCTTTTGGATGAGAGGCGAAATGTCTTCAAGGATCCAAAACAGGTCCAATTGCCCTTAACTTAGCCCTTCTGGATACTCATGCTACTACAAGTATGATATGATGTGCTGTGTAAGTATGCATGTGTGGGTCTGTGACGTGTATGGCTGACCGTTTCATTGATACTGTAGTCCACTCCCTGTTGAGCTTCCAGGTTCTGAGCATAGAGGTGAAGAGAGACATTTCCATATATCCCTTTGTTCCTGTAGACCACGAGAGTCAGTGTCCCTATTGTTTCATTCACTTCAAACCTGGAAACCAGAACATATTTGGATAAGAAAAAGATTTTAATTAAATCATCTGCAAATTTACATAAGAAATATGTTATGTTTGGGCGCATTTCTTACATGGTGTTTGTCCATCCAATCACTCCTCTAATCCCATCATTAGCAGTGATGGTAACAATTGCCACCAAACCCCGGGTGTCTGGAGAAAGTACAACATGCAAAGAGGAAACATATGATGTCAGTTAGTTAGCGTCAGCACTGACCTGCAACTACAGTGAGAGCACCAACTGCAAGATGAGCAAGAAGAAACTGCACAGGATCTAACTTCTGTCATGGCAAATTTGAGCGAAGGATTACAGCTAAGAAGCGTCTCCTGTAAGTGGCTTGGGAGGCTGAGCAGCCAAGTCTTTTGGGTGGACTGATTTATGACCGCCCTGAAGAGTACTCTCCCATTCACTTTATGGCCAAGACACTGGGAGGCCAGCTACGGGTTTAGCTTGGCTTTCTCGCAACTCACCACACAGTGCTACTCGGCTCCCACCAAATCCCCAGGCTTCCTCAGTCATGGAAAGCATCAATCTTGCAATCCAAGCCACATAATGAGTGCTGCCAAAAGAGCGGCCATGTGTTTACTGTGTGTCTCCATACAGAGGGCAGATAGTATTCTGGGAGCCTCCAAGTGCTGCTCTGCCTGCAGTGTTCTGTCTACTCATCACTTTCTAAAGTCACCCATTCATAGATTGGACTGTGGTTTGGATTATGCATAAGCAGTAACTACCAAGCTCTTTCATGGTGTATTTTGACAGTCAACTACAATTTTGTAGTTTAATGTACCATACAGGAATATTGTACATCAAACTACATGGCATTTTACGCAATGTGACTGAGCATATGAATGTCCATTTTACCTGGTAATGTGCAATACACAACCTCTACTCATCAAACAGAGCAAATGGTGAACGAGAAAGAAAAGAAGGAAAGTGATCAGAAAGAAAATAGAACAAACAAACTAACCAAGATGTTCACTGTACATGTAATTTGACACTGTAATAGATATAATAGAATAGTCTCTGATGGTAATAAAAAGAAATTCAGTAATGATTCTAAGCTGCTAAATTGCTCCATACCTAGTTGGGGAACAGTGGCAAGGGTCGTGATGAGTACTGCTGATGTTATGTTGACCAGGAAGAACTCCTGCAACTCTGGAATATCGTCCTAATTAAACAAACGGAAATGAAAAGCTTTAAATCCCACGTTCAAACAAATCTGTGTCAAGGAAGCAGAGCCTGCATTGGAAAGAGAATAAGAGCTGATATTGGCAGAGATCAAATATTCTGTTTTTCATCTTGTTGAAACAAGTTGACATTGCAACCCCACAAATGACGCAGGTTCACATCACACACACACACAAAAAACAATGAAGCACAGTGAATAGATAAATCATGCCACGATCTGACCTATCAACTTAGGTATCACAGACAGACAGACACATGGAAGAATGGAAGACAGCTACGGTCTTTACCTCCAGGATGGTGACAGGGATGGCGACAGAAGTCTGTCCCTCCTGAAGGATTACAGAACCAGTACCAGAGATGAAGTCTTGCCCAGGCTCAGCGAGAGCACCCTCTACCTGGGACAGGTCTTGTAGAGAACCTCTTAGGATCTCATAGGTGATATTCACTGCTCCTGTACACAAACATTTATAGTATAGCATCACTTTAACGGTAAAGGATTACAATGTACATATATACCCAATTAAAAGGGAACCCATTCATTTAGCACACATTTTTGTGTTAATAATTGGCCAACTGACCTGACGTTCCAAACTGTCTATTGATGTAGATGTTTATAGTTCGGGCCCGTTCCTCTGTGGTCACCGTACGGGATGACGGGTCAATGCTCAGCACCCCATAGGGCTGATCGCTGATGTCCACAGTAAGCACTGCCTCACGACCCTGAACATCCAGAGCAGCATGGCCCGTCACCACAACACCTGTGTGGAAGACAGGGGAATGTTAATCTGTGTAAGGTTTCTGACCAGGGTTATTTTGAGGTGTTTCTGGTTTCTATCAACCACAAAGACACTGAGAGCAGATGCCTTACCTGATGTTTTTATGTTGGACAAGGAAACTTTGTATTGATCTTTGTTCTCTGGTGTGGCATCATCAAGAAGCTGCAGGACTATGGTGTCATTTAGTTTTTGCTGTAGGAGACACAGCCCAAATACATAATTACTGCTGGAAATACAGAATTACAGTTGTACCATTTAAATGTAATCTTTTTTGGTTGATTCTATAAGCGTGATCCCTTCAACCACTCTCACAGAAGAACAACAACATGCTTATTTGAAGTCTGTTTCATCATACTGTGTAATATATGTTTAACTATGATCCCACGTAGTGTGCAAAGTATTCAATGACAATCTGATGGTCTCAGTAAAAAAAGTTTAAAAAACATGCACATTGTTATTCTAGCGATGTTCTCAAACACGTTCTCACAGGGCGACCTGCTCTCATTACCGGCAAAAAATGTTGGTGCGCACAACGACAAACTAAATAAATGAATAAATGTAAAAAAAAAAAGATAAATAATTAAAAACAGGAAGAAGCTCAGTGTTTTCAGAAAATAATTTTCACTTGGGTTTCCTACTCCGACTAGGTCAACAGATACACGCTCACACCTCTCCAAAACTACGCATAATATTACGCAGAGCGTGAATACCTCCATTAATTCACTGGGATGTAACTGTTAACTGACCTTGTGTGCTTTTTGAACACCGGTGAGCTGTTCTGAAAGAGTCACAGTTTATACGGCGACATCATGAATAGCAAATCTCCAAAGCCCATGTTTTATTATGTTGTTCCAGATTAAAGAACTGTTAAAAAATGTATTCCGTTGGATAAATACGGACATAAGACATAAATTCAGTTTTTCAAATATGGAGAAGAGGAGCAGAACCGCAGCGTGAGAATGTATTATTGTGCCTATATTAATTGTATAGAATTACAACCGGCACCGGTAACCATGTCAGAAGCTGTCCATTCACTGTCATCAGTCGGATTTTCTGTCGATTTAAACATGGAAATACATTTCACAATACAGATAAATAGTAAATAATTAGCTTAGTTTTGATTACATTAGATTCTTCCATCGACGGGAAGTCCTTGTTGTTAATTAGGGGGTTCGAGGTGCCCCGAGACCCCCTGTATTTCGCACACTGATCACACAATAAACTGTTTTCCTGATGTCTGTCTAGTATACCTCAGTAAAGAAAAGTGTCCCTGAGGTTTGCGTGAAGGTCCGCTGTACAAGGGGACCTTGTACAATCCAGTCCACAGTGACATTACCCAGACCGGGAGCCGTTCTCAACACTAATAAGGACAGCTTCTCACCTGCAATATAAAATAAAATACAGTCAGCACTAAAACTTAATACAAAGGTGAGAGTAAGAGACCTATTTCTTAACCCAGAAGAGGATGCCTCAGCTTAAATCAGTCAGAAATCTACATATGACCAATGCAAATTTGCAAATGACCAATATTCAAGTTCAAAAATAGGTTTATAAAGATGGATACGTTTATAGAAATATTATGTGAATTGCTTTTCTTATATTGTAAATGTAAGCAGAGGCAACACAAGGTCCCTAATTGTATGGAGTGGAACCACCTGTTGCTGCACACTGACATTACTATGAGTGCATTCTCTTACGTTTGAACTCATACATAATTAGGATACATCTCTGGTGGCAGGGACAGCGAAGAAAGGTTTGGAATGTAATGTATGGGGGTGATAAAGTGCTTAGACATATACTATAGTCTGAATATCCAGACACACTTGCAAATAATCAGAAATAGCTACCCACCTTCTCTGGCGATGACAGAACGTGAGGCTGGATGGAATCCTACTATCCCAGCCACATTATCGTTAGCCAATATCACTATGGTTACAGTGTCAGAGCTGGGCAGGATTCGACTTCCTCCCTCCGTATTAACAAGACGAATCATGAGGCTCTCGCTGTCCTCTGGCTCAATATCATCTCTGATTACTATCTCTATTGTCTTCTTCAGATCACCTGCAGGCAGAGAGGATAAAATACATGCAACATTGGTTAAGTGCACACGCTAATGTGCCTTTTAATTCTCTTCACCATTAGATAAATGACAAACAAACAGTTTTAAATGTCATATCAAGAACCCAAAGATACAGTGGACCAATGATGAATGCTTAATAGGACAGTAAACCAAAAAATGCCAAAAAATGAATTCTGAGGAGATGTTCATTTTTACACAATTCTGGAGAACGTAGAATTATAAAACTACATATTATTGCTAATCAGTGAGTGATGAACATACCATCAAAGACCAGAGTTCCTCCCGTCCCAGTGAAGTCAGCATCTGGTGTGGCCTTTCCCCCAAAAAATGTCCACTCTACGGTGACAGTGCCCAGATTCCCTCCTCTCCTCTCTATAACCAGGGGCACCACAACCATAGGCTCTTCTCGAACCTCTAGATAGAGCCCCTCGTTAGTGCTGTTGGGACTGAGGCTGTATATCAAAAATATGCCAAACGCATCTCCATTTATCCCTATAGTGACAACAGCTTTGTCTGGCCGGCCAATCGAGGGCAGGTTCTTCTGAGCCACAGTCAGATTTATCAGCTCTACCTTTAAACAATGGTAAAACATAAAACAAGTTTGCTGTAAAACTCAGTTGATAACTATAATAGAATGCATGTACAATAAATTAAACCATGAATAACAAGGGGTAATATACATGTGATTGGGTTTTACCTTTAAGATCTGTACGGAGAAGCTCTCATCCATTTCAGGGAGATTATCACTCAAAATTGGGACTGTGAGGTTGGCCTCCCCTGACCCATCGTCCATGAAGGCACTTTGAGCTGTCACAGGGGTGTAATCACTCCCTGCCACAGCCTGGGAACTGAACAGGACAGAAGCTGCAGTGAAATTTTTTACATAAGTCATATCCTGAGATTTAGAGATCAGCTGGTCAGCCCCTGAGATCACCCAAGTGCAGGATGGTGGGGTTACCCCTGATGACAGAGAGAAGGCCTGGCAGGCACTCTCTCTCAGGCAAGCAGCAGCACATGCAGCCAGGGGGTCTGTCTGACCAGTGATGTTAAAGTTCATGAGTGGGACAGTGGATGGAACACCTGGTTTTGGGAGGTTATAGTACATTAGCAGGTTCTGAGCCAAGCCAACAATGTCAACCTCAAAGGTGCTGTACATGATCTCCAAACGACCAAAGTTACCGTCTCTGGAATAAAGGCAAAGGGGAAGGAAATGTAAGTAGGTGTACACAAAGGAAAAACCCATTATTCCAGAAGAAAACAATAATTAAAAGTACCTCCTGCGGACAGTAATATTGGCTCTATAAACTCCCTCCAGTGGCTCCTGAACGCGGTAAACAGACTGTTGAAAGTAGACTGTCCCATATGGGTTGTCATTGGCTGGCACTGTAATGTTAACATATGTATCGGCTCCAAGGTTTCCTCCATTACTGGCACCCGTAAGCTCCACCTTAATTATCTAGAAATTGCAAATAAATGATGTATAATTTCAAATGCTGTATCACGTCACATAATTCACAGAGGCATTTTTATTGTCAGCTCCTTACCTCAGTGATTTCTGGTACATCGTCAGCTAAAATCTCCACTAGGAGCGTCTTCCTGGTCTCTCCAGGAGCAAATCTCACCTCTCCCGATGTGGGTCTGATGTCCCCCACCGCTAGTTTATCATTGACAGTGGCCTGCCATTGGACTACCACTGTGCCAATAGTACCAGCTTTACGCACTACAGGCAAAATGACCTCAGTGGAGTTAGATCCTGGTTCCTCTATGGTAACTGGAAGAGCTTGGAAGACTGGGTAGAAATAAAACCAAGTAAAGAATTTGCTTCAAAATGAGACAAATGTCCAAAATAAGATAAATATAATGATACATTTAATATAAAATAAGACTGAAACATATACTGCATAATGTCTACTAACCAAAGGCACCAAAAGGGTCATCAGAAGGCAGTATGGTTATGATGGCATGTGTGGGCTCCCCCAGGAGAGCTCCCCCGGTGGTCTGGTTGATCAGCTCGATGCGAAAGGTCTCCTCAAACTCAGGGACCACATCATTGATGACATAGATGGGTACAGATTTACTGGACTCCCCTTCTAGGAGGACCACATCAGTGGAAGCTACGCTGTAGTCTTCACCTATAGGATTACACACATGCACATATATATGGACATGGCCTGCCTGCTCACACACCAATCACAGAGAGAAAGATTTAAATCCATACTCCCTGGCCAACACTTACTGACTGTGGCGGTCAAAGGCACTGCTCTGAACTTGACAGATACATCAGCAAAAATACCCCCAGTACGTGTAACATTTATTATGGGCCCAACGTAGTCCTCAGCTACACTGACAGCAGATGCCGACAGCCGGAGGACTCCAAAAGCATCGTCACTCGCCTCCACAATCACCTGGGCTACAACGCCACTGGGGACCAGAGAAGGGGAATTGGAGACTGGAAGGAACAGTAAGAGGATATTTAATCAGTTTAGTGTAGTATGGTTGAGGTGTTATATCTTTTCTTCAGGCAAAATCTCCCACTCAGTAGGTGCGTCTGTATCTTACTGAGCCTCTCCTGCTCTCCTTTGATGAGCTGAACGCTGATCAACATCACGAACACCGACTCGTCTCTTTCTGGATCCACATCGTCGAGCACTCGAAGGGTGATGTTTGCTCTACTCTGATTGTCCAAGAACAGAACAGAGTCCAGGAGGGGAACAAAATCCCGCCCCTCAGTGGCTCGGCCCACCCCAGGGGTCCTGTAAGGTTCCGGATCTGCCTCATTTAGCGTCCCATACGTGACTCGCACCTAGACAATTCAAATTGGAAAATATCGTATAATTTAGAATATCCAGCACATGTGGGAATCCATCTTTCTGGTTTATTTAATAATGAAAAGTCAAAGACACAGGATCTCTCAAGTGACTTTAATTTCTATACTTCCTATTATTAAGTTTCTAAACCTTCTACAGTAAGACACACCTGACCCATCAGGCCACTCTGTCGCAGGATGATGAGGGAGACAGTTGATTCAGCTTCAGGAACTCGTACAGACCTCGACGCATTAGCGAATAGAAAAACACCGTAAGGATCATCGCTGGCGAGCACAGTCAGAGTAGCAGATGTCTGGGCACCCAGACGACCGAGGGAGACGTTAACCAAGGACACTGTGAAATTCTTGTCCAACTCAGGAATCCCATCCTGGGCCACATGGATGATGATGTTCTGTGATGTCTGACCTACACCAAAGGTGATGTTCCCAAACCTGCTGAGGAGCTCCCCCTCAGAGCTGGGATCAGCTTCCCAGTACACAGTTACATTGGATAGGTCACCAAAGGACCGATACACCTGGGAGAGAACAAAAAGAGAACATAGCATGATGATCAAGGAAATATCAATCGCCTTGAGCCTCACTGGGCATATTCTAATTTTTAAATCGTGTATTACACTGACCTGCAGGACCACAGAGCTGCGTCCATCCTCAGGTTCTGTCCCATTGACAGACAGAGATTCAGGGCTGAACTGAAACACTCCATGGGCATCATCAGAAGCAGCAATTGTCACTGTGATGCGGGACGCAACTCCCAAGCTGGCTGCACACAAAACATCAGATATGTCCCTGTGTTACTTTTTGGTAATACATTTTGTTTACATTTTTAAGGGTTTCAGTTTGAAGTAAATGAAAAGTACCCAGTGGTCACAGAAGAATCATATTTTAACCAATCAAGCCAGTGATTTTGGTAGAAATCCAAAGCCAAATAATAATACACACCTTCATACACCTAAATAAAAGCGATATTATGGTCAAGAGCGTCAGATTGAGATTGCAGCTTCATACAATGTGTGGAGGTTATTTCAGAATAGGTGACAGGAGCCCAAACTTAATGTAGAACACTGGGGTCTCTGACACTTACCCCTACTGCCGGTGAAAGGCTATTTGCTTTTCACACATCACTCTCCTTGGGTACTTCTCACAGAGGTCACGGTACAATGTAAATACCATACACAGTTAAGCACACATGCATGTGCACACACACACCCACAGATGTGTGCGCATGTAACTGCCCTTAAGACCGAGCTGAAAGATACCGATGAAGTGTTAGGGGTGAGTACTGTGTCCGAGAAATAGATCAACAGTCAAATTTATCCAAGAAATTCAGTAATATAGATTTCAGAGGAGATTCCAAGCTTTTATGGTCCACATCTGGCTCTATTCTATCCAACCACCTAAGAATAAAATTCTGAATAAAAGACACAATACGTGTCATTTTGAGGACATAAAATGGTCACATTTAAATATCAGATCAAAATATTGCTTGTCAGCAGCTGCGACACGTGATTGATCCCTAATAGAACTTGACTTTGAGATATGCAACCTTAGGGAGTGAGACATTTTGTGGGTGTGGAGGTGAGGGAATAGACTCAAGAAGCTGTTTGGGGAGTAAAGGAAGGGGAGACTTACCATGGTGGTGATAGGGTGGAAGGAGGAAGTCAGAGTCACTCTCCCCACTACCACTTCCTTCACTACGCAGAAACTGACCCACTGATGGATCACACACGAGGATCAAACAAGTGTCACACCAGGAGAGTCAAGATCAAAGACCAAAAGGGAAGAAGGGTAGGTAGGTAATCACGTAGGTAGGAGGGTATCGGGAAGCACACAGGAGCACAGCACACGAAACACACAAAAACAGTAGGGCAGTATATAGAGCATCAGATCAGCTCTACAAAAGATAAAGACAGATTTCTAATAAAAATGTATTCAATAAAAAAAGAACAGTGCAAAGTAGTTAAAATATATCAAAATGTGACTCATAAAAACAGTATCTTGAGTTTTACCATTGTGATTTTGGACTCAAATTTCTCACCTCCTCCATCAGCATTGTAGAGCTCCACTCTAAAAATCTTGTCCAGCTCAGGGACATGGTTGTCTATGATGGTCACCGTGATGAACTTTAACCTCTCCTCTGGAAGAAAGTCCAGCATGCCCTCTGATTCCTGCCGGTGAAACACAGAGAAAGAAGAAACATGTATTCTCCCTTCATCTGCTTATTAGTTTATCGATACATCATCGGTGTGTATACATCAGTAAGATTAAAGACTTTAGTGGAAACTAACCATGTAGTCTTCAGGGCTGGACGCTGTGAAGGGGGTTGTCCTGTAGCCTACCATGACCCTTCCCAACAGGCCTTGGGCCCTGGCCACAAGCAGACGGACTTGCCCATCTTCCTCTTTAACAGTAATATGGGCAGGTTCGAAAGCCGGAGAGATCAATCCCTGCCCTGGAGGGCTGGGCTGAAACTGCAGCAGGCCTGGATCAGCGAAAGGTGTGTGTTTGTGTGTTATAGTGATGGTTAGAAGAAAGGAAAGGTGTGATGGCAGTAGGAGGGCAGGGAGTGGGGAAAGGAATAATGCACATAATAGGGAGAAGGAGAGAGAAAATTGTATTTATATTTAGCTAACCCAATAAGCCACTTAACTTAGCTAACATAATCTTATATGTATGGATCCGTTGAAACATTGAAAGTACAAGACCATTGTGAGTAGGTACCATAGGGGTGGTCACTAGCTGTGACAGTGACACTGTTAACAGAGTTATTTGGGTTGATGCTTGCACCACTGGTGGGGGTGGAGCCTGGCTTCCCGTCTCCGGATGTTGCTGACACCAGCGTGATCTGAAAGGACTCTGCCAGCTCTGGGAGGTCATCATTCAACACCAACAGGTTCAGTGCCTAAAAGAAAGATGTTAAAATAAATAAAATAAAACTAATAATATTACATTATTATTTATTTGTTAAAATGTGGTCATAGGGTCTATGTTGTGTGCCATAAGCATAAAGTACAAGCTTAATTATAAGCCGACACCTGTTGACTCGTGAGTAAATTCACAACCAACCAACCACTAGGTGGGGCTGGTTGTCTAAAAACATTACATTTGAATGACTGTAAAACTGGACATACAGTATATATTTGAAATCAACATACCAATGTGTAAATACAGTGCACAGTAGGTACACCACACTTGTTCTTATTCATTGAGTGACTGCTCTGTGTGGCCCTGGACTTCCCCAGCTCATATAAGATCACATGAATATAGGTCCAGCCATTGAGTCACTCACATACACATACACACATATACACACACACACACACACACACACACACACACGCACGCAGTACACACACCTCATAGCGCTGCCCAGGCATGAAAAGCACAGCTCCAGTGGCATTAACAAAGTCCTGATAGGCTGGCGTCTTATTGTCCAAGCTATCCAGTTGGGTAACACTGTAGTTGACATAAACATGGTCCAGAGATCCCCACGTACGCTCAATCACACAAGAGATAGTGGAGCCCTCCTCAGCGGTCTGTGAGGACAAACAAGGGAATAAAAAAGTCAATTCATTCTGAACCACTGCAGGAAATGATAAATACTGAATGCATCCACCTGTAGTCATTTAGTTTGTAATGGTTAAATGAGCTAGCCTTACTAATTCCAGCACAGTAATAATGTGATTTAGAGAGGAAGCACCTGATAGCCCACATGCCTCTATGCCTATTTATCCCCAAAGGATCTACGATATAAAGAAGATACTCTAGTTCTGATGGAATGCCACCCCCAGGCCTGCCACCTGCCGTGCTGATGGAAACGAGGAACTAGATCTCCCTTTTCCAGTGCTGGAACTCCTGATCCACTTCTACAGGAATGCCCTGACTGGCAGACCTGCTGCAGCCTCACCAGCTGTCGCTCTACCAGAGAGGGGCCGACATGACAGCCCATGCATCCGATCCACCTAAAAACGGAGATCATGCTCTCCCTGCAGCCAGGCATGAAGAATGAAATATGCAGCAGGACAGGGACTAACAAACCACTTGGTTTACATTACACGTGTTTCTATGCATATGTTTTCTCCTTAGGCACAACTGAGTGATGACATTGACAAATGCTACTGTAAAAGTGGTCATGTAGTCTCATTATTCAGAAGGTTATTCATTTCACTGATTACCAGTCTGGTTCACACAAAAAATGTTTCTGTCGTAATTGTAGTGTTCTTATGGATTCCCATGGTCCACTAAATGCCACTGACTAAATACTGTGCACTTACATCAGGTATGCAGGCACCGGTGAATCCAAAGAGCCCGTTGGCATTGTCACTCTTCATGACTCGAACAATAGCAGTGGGTCTGGGGAAAGGGAGGCGGGCTCCACCATGAACTGCTACTAACTGTAGATAGAACACCTCCTCTCCCTCCTCCTCATTATCATCCCTGACCTCCACCACAAATGACTTCTGCCTCTCCTCCTGCTGGTACCGCAGGTAACCCGAGATGTTACGCAGGTCTGCTTTAGCAGGCTGTGTGTGGAGCTCGTGGATGTGGCTTGAGTTCAGCTTAGTCCTGTACAAACGGACATCCTGGAGAAGGCCTGTGTACCGCTGTTTGCCATCAGGATCTGACCCAATAAACACTATGGCAGGTCCTGGAGTACAAATACACAGGAAAAAATATATAATATTTTATACAGCACATGGCCAAATACAATTTGTGTTTTTGCAGCATAAGTAGGAAATGGTTGGAGAAACAAGAAAAAATGAATCACTGTCAATGCCTCAAGCACAATTTCAAGAATATAAAAAGACACATATGATGTTTAAAAAAAAAGGAAGCATTGACATTTGTAGTGCTGGGTCACAAGCTGCCATCAAACACACACATGCACACACATAGATATGACAAGTTTGAATTCATCAATTGTGGATGTACATACTGTATTTGCTGTATTCTGTTCCCTACATGTCAAACAAGACTCATAGAATGTACCTTTTGTGGCTTCAAAGCTGCTGAACCCATTATATGGTTTAAAAAAATACAGATATTATTGTTCTTAATTCCTGAAACTCTCACTTTTGAGAAAACAACTCTCTTTGATTCACTGTGAGATAATAGCAACTGAATATAAATTGCATCATTTTCACACTGATTAATGAGACTTTTGTTTGAGCCAGAAGGTGATCTGTACCATTATGATAACAAGGGTCATATAATCATGTTATTATTAATATTGTTAATGGTGGAGCTTATTTGGTTGCTATGTTGGAGTGTACTGGGACCACAAACAGACTCTTGATTAAGCCTAGGTCCAGGTTCTTTCTCATTACTCATTTATATACTTACACCTGCCAGGCCTATATCGCTTCCTCTACTTGTACAAAATGGGACAAATGTAAGACATGTGCCACAATGAGCAAGAACAAAGCCCAGACACAAAGTAATTCCTTTGTGGGTTGAGTTACCAGTAGCAGACAATACAACATGACATGATTTATGATTATGTATACATCTGTTGTGATTGATGTTAGTCAAAGAGCCATCAGCATATTCCCCTCTGGGAGCTTTTGGTCCAATACAGGCTGCGACTATTGTCACCAGTAATTATAAGGAATAGGAAGAAAAGAAGATGCCGGCTGATTCCCTTTAGTAGTAACAATATCCAGCAGTGCAGAGGCTAAGTGGTCACTCAAGCATTGCAGAGTCCTGGTAGTGACTGAGAGGTGGGTGTGTGTGTGTGTGTGTGTGTGTGTGTGTGTGTGTGTGTGTGTGTG
>JAVQJF010107723.1:0-34941 GCA_036023855.1 Gadopsis marmoratus
CCACCATGAGCAAGCGCTAGGCGACAGTGGCAAGGAAAAACTGCCTTTTAACAGGCAGAAACCTCAGGCAGAACCAGGCTCTTGGTGGGCGGTCATCTGCCTCGACCGGTTGGGTAGAACATCATGTGTTTGAATGTCAGTCAGATAAGAGCAACTTGGATTTATTGTCTGTTTATTGCCGTATTAATATGGTACCCATATGATCAACAATCTACTGTTTTGCATGAAGAATAAACATAGATATTTATCGTCAGGGAGAGATGTCAGAAAAAGACATGTATTGGAACGAGAAGGGAAGGAGGGAGATGAAGAAAGAGGAAAAATGTTTATCTTGGATTTAATCACGGAAAACCCAAATCTGCTTGTATTCCAGCATTAATGCTCAGCAATATGCTGCCATGGATTCAGGGCTTAATATGAACATTTTTTAATATTATTGCTGGTTTACAGTAAGTAACGGTCAATATCTTGCTTGTGTGCGGATAAGTTTAGGACGGTTTAACAGTTAATTTGCTGCAGATATTCTGTAGGCCTTTGGTTAATTCCCCTAACGCTCGGTAGGTTTTTGATTTTCATTTTGGCCGGAAGTCAAAGATGAACTTTGATTCTGTTTTAGAGACCAAGCCTCAAACCATTTTTGACACGTTGTCCGTCACACTCCGCTGGTCAGGATACTTGTGGCAGACTTTGATTCAATTCATTCAAATTTAATTTATTTTGTGAGACAAAATCTATGGGAAATAAAACTTGTATTTGTACTTCCTTCTTTATTAGAATTTTGAGATTATAGGAGTGACTCTGTGTTATCCACTGTCCTCTTGGGATGGGAGTTTTGCAGGTACAGAATGGCTGTTTCTTCTCTGATGTTGGGGACAAAGGTTTTCGACTGCAGATGATTGTTTTGCATATTGAAAGTACACGCATCTTACTCATTTCACAGTGTGTTATTGTCAGCTGCTTTCTAATAAAAAATACAATCACATTTTCATCTTTCTGTTAATACACTTTCAGTTTAAAATGCAGCAAAGAACAAAGCCTCCGTTTTTGGATTGTTGTCACGTCACAAGACCAAATTAAAAATGTAATTTGATTTAAGTCTACGTAAGCCTGGTTTGTCTCCGTCCCAGGAGACGGACCCAAAATTGAGGCTTGATCCTCTGTCTCTTGTTGTATTATATTATACAGTGCGATTGAGGGTCCTTGGCGATTTGTTCAATCTGCTCCGTGTTTTCCTGGAGCTTACTAATGGGATGAACAGCAATTGTCTGCACAAGGGTTTATGAAGGAACCAAATAAAATAATAATTATAATGAAAGATTTGATGTCTTTGATGGGCATGAGCTATACATTATTGAATGAAATAAATTTGTTTCAGTTGAATTTCTTTTTCCGAATATCAGCAGATATTTTATTGCTGCTGATGCAGGGATAGCAGGACAAAGCTTTAATCCTGGTATCCATATGCTAAGGTGTGCTTTCTACTAATACTTAGTGAGGAGCTAATCTGCTGAAGCAGAGACGGGGATTGGCAGATGAGCTGTCAGCTGTTGCTTTCAGCACTTCTGAAAACTCCCAACACATTGGATAGGAAAGAAAACTATATGCTGCTAAATTGCTGACTTTCAATTTTAATTTTGTGGTATTAACGTGTAGAAATTCTGTAATTGGACAAATTAAGATCACCTTAAAGTCCAAATTGTAATGATTTGGTTGTAAATCTTTGGCTGAACTCTATGACCTGTAGACATCAGCCGACAGTCTTTCCTGGTGCTGCTTTGTCAGGCCTGTACTGCAGCCACCCTCAATTTTTGCTCCAAATGGACTGTCCATGGATTGTTTTAACACTGAACACTTAAAACTCGTCATGTTTATCCAAGAGTGAAATTACATCTCCAAACAGGGAAAGTAAGTCATCTTTTCACATAATCATCTCTGCCACAGTCTGCTTTTATCGCTGGCATTTCAAACTCTGACATTTTCTCTTGAGCATATTTGTCTCTCTAACAGTCCTAGTCGTCATGTAATTATTCCCGTGGACATGATGGCTTCTTAATTTTAAAATCATTTGAACTAAATATTTCAAGTAGGATAAGCGTACCACACTTTGGGCGGGCTCATATGATGCTGGAAAATCTTATATCAAAACTGAAGATCAAACTGTGCTAGTGCAAAGTGAAATTAAAATTGTGACCATACAACTGCAACGACAGATGTTTTGCTGCAGACAGTCATTATAGCAGTTAAGACAGTTCAAGATGAATCTAACATGCTGCCACTGTGTGCACATGGTGAAAGAATAGCCCTGCTGGGGGGGCAGCTGTAATTCAATTATGGAAATATTCGTCGGTCTCATTGTTCACGTCTGACATTACAGGTGGTTGCGTGACAAGGTGACCGACAAAATAAAAAAATAAAAATGATACTGTACTGGTCTCTCATTTTAACAGTACTGTAACTATATGTAAAGTTATAGTTACTCATTTAATAAACAGAAAAATATCTAATGACTCAATACATTTAATACTTTTCCTTGGGTGTGCACTCAGATCTTTAGTCAATTCAAGTGTAAAGTTTAAAAAGTTCAACCTGACTGTGGTTCATTTGCTGTGGTTCCAATGCATTTGGTTCATGTGTCAGACTTTCTATCCATATTCTATAATAACTGCTGTCCCTTCTGTTTTAAATTCAGTAATGCGTCTGGACACTCACTGAAGGCCGCATCCACGGCCACACATAACTATTTCGGTCGCAACTTACTCATGCTTAATTTGCATTTGTTGATCACATTAGTTTCATTTGTAGTGCACACATTTAGCTTTTGGAAGTTAAGTTCTATTGAGTCGTTTTTTTTGTAGGTGCTGGGAGGGGTTTATGCTTCTGCTGCTGGAGTCATCTGGCTTTGAGCAAACAAAAGATGACTTCCAGGAAGTGGGACTGTACAAAGCACCCACCACCTCAAGTGAAGATCGGAGTTATTTTAAATAATCGTTTGTAGATTTAAGTTTTAATTATTTTGGGTTTGTTTACCAGAGTGTTTATTTCAGTTAAGAGACTGGCCAGGCTACTTGTTTGTTCTTAGTTAATTAGTGTGTTAAATATTTAATGTGTATAAACTGGTTTGACCACGCAGTATATATGTAGTATATATGTACCACGCAGTATATATGTACTACGCAGTATATATGTTCCCCGCTGTGCTTTGTTTGTTAGGTCAGGTCAGGTGGTTTAGTTTGAACATTAATGTGTTGCAGTTAGTTCTGTATAGTTGACCTCTTTTACGGGTCCAGAACTATTGTTTATTTTTGTAAATTGTTCAAATGATTGGTTGGATAAATAAAAACCCTCTTTGTTAAGAAAATACTTCTGCGCCCTCGTGCCTTCCTGCTCGGTCCCTCACTCTCACCTTACTGTGACAGTCCTGACATTCACCTGAACAAACCACTTGGGACATTTGGACTCGCTCTTGAGAGACTTGATTAGCGTTAAAGAGCTAACGGTAACAGCTTTAAGCATGACTTCTAAGTCATGAAAGTGGATCTAATTATCTTAGCATGGAGTGAATCAAAATCTGCTTACCCAGCCAACATCATGCTGTTGTAGCTAAAGCTTCTATGTTAAGGAATGGCCTTCGTGGAACACAAAGTCCGAACCGAGCGTCGTTAAATGAGACTATTGCTTCACCAGCTGTTCCCACCCCCTACCCTTGCACCCAGCTATCTTGACATCTACAGTTTTTAATGCTTGTATCGTTAGCTATCCGAGTGAGTTAAAACCCAATACTTACATTTAAAAGTGTAATCCTGCTCAGCTGCTGCTAATAGTATGTTTGGGGGTGCCATGTTCTCGTGCACAATGAATCTTGGCATACGTTGGGCTGCGAAGGATACAGCCATTGGATCATCCAAAACCGGGAAAAGAAGGTGGCATGTCTCGGCTGCATTTAAAGGAGCATGTGAAATGGGATGGCCTTGGCACTCAGCATCGCTCTGACGCATTCGGTCTTCAAATGCAACCTTCAGAGGATGCAGCCCCTGAACTGATACACAGCTTTTGTTGGTACATGGTTGCATTAATGAAGAGCCAATCACAGCAGCGTGTTCTCTCTGTGTGCGTGTGCGTGCTTTTACATGACAGAGAATCACATGAATTCACATTCCCTGTTACACCAGCACCTACACGTTTCTCTCTCCCTTTCTGCCCCCCACCCCCCCTCTCTCTCTCTCTCTCTACCTCCCTCAGCTGACACTGGGCATTTACACGTTAGCTGCTTTTACCTCTAATAGGATCAGAGGGACTTACATTGTCATCTGATAAAAGTAAGCAGCTTGATAACTACACTGCTCCCTCTTAACCAATTTATGCTCAATTAGGATAACAGAGAAACACTGGAAGGACAAAAATGTATTAGAAAAATCATGAGGGGATAAACGAGCACCATCATTACTCCATTACCTTGTTGGCAGTGAGAGTCATTTTGCAAACAGACTGGTGAGTCTAATGGGAATGAAGTCATGAATGAGTGTTAACACAATGTTGTGCTACGCTCTGGTTTTCTGGTCTAGATGATTATTCATGATGTTAATGCATCTGTTATTGACATTTTGGATATTTGTTTGTATATTATTGGTATTAAAATCTAAATTAAGATTGACATGATGATAAGCCTTTTCCTCCTCTGTTGGGGCCACAGGTCATCACCTCTGTGATGATTTCAACCTAAATGACGCCTGGATTTTATATCCATTATTTTATATTTTATAACCAACTCATTGCTTTCAATAACACAAATGACTTGTCACAAATGTTCACATGCATGTTACAGTCAGTTTATCAAACCACTTACCATCCAGTAATCAAACTAACAAGCTAATAAAGAATGTACAACATTCAATCAGGTTGAAATATTGCATATGTCATGTACATCATTTTATGCATGTTTACCCAAAATTCAGCTGATTTAATCAGCTCCTTATGAAAACTTTCACTTTTCCCCTTCGTCCCAGCTAACCTGATAATCACAATGATGTTCCATCGCAGATGCTTTATGTAAACTTTCGCACTACATCTTGGAGGACAGTGCTCCTGGGTACTGATTTTTATTGCCAATTTGCCATTTCCAGCTGGACCTGTACGTGCGGTTAGGTGCTGACTTCGGGGTGCTTGGAGTGGTGTCTCTAACAAATGTTAAATAATCATACAATATATATGTTTTGGTATAAATTATAAAATTGAAACAATATTACTAGGGCTAGGAGTTTAATCTGAATACATTCATGCAACATTTAAGTGTATATCAGTTGGCACATGTGTTGCTGGAATACCAGTACACATAAACTGAGACACATAGACATGTATAGTACATTAAGGGGATTAATTTAATTTATTCTGATTTATGGATTGCCGGTGCCGAATAACCCACTTCACACTTTTTTCTCAAGCATTTATCATTTAAGCCTCCACTTTTCCCATTAAAAAAAACATTGTTTTATCTTCTTCCTTTTTGCTCTCAGCAGACTGTTTTACACATTTTGTCATGTGCACATTCTGTTAGTAGTAATGAATTTTTCAGTAGACGTTTCTCTAACTTTAGCTTTAGATATATGCTTTAGGTCACAGGAAATCGCTTTAGCGTCTTTAGAGGTGTGGCTGATTTCTGTGACACTAAGCCGGGGTCATCTTTGAACTCTGCAGTCTCTGCTGATTTTAAGCTGCTAGCTGACACTTTTGTGCTTCACTACACAAAGAGACAACACCCAAGTGCCACAAATTGCCTCTGTGAGGATTACGAGCCAGTTAGGACTTTTGTTTCCAGTCAACATCAAGAACCACAACCTTGAGGAGTCTGTTTATTATCATCATATCATAGTGTCATCTCATTGTCAAAAGCAGCTTTTAATCCAAAGGGAGCTGTTAAAAAAGGCCTTCAAGAACTCCTACACCTCCACGAGAGGGGTTTTACTGTACGATCCTTCCAGCCCGGCCCACTTTTCACTGATAGGTGTGCTGCACCAACATCCACCAACCTGAATGTGTCCAATTTACTGTTGCACCACCCTCTTCTCTACCAGGCCCAGCAGCGTCATCTGACACCAATGTAATGGAGGTAATCAGCCTGTAAAATCTGAACATTTAGTCTTTTTTTAATACAATTTTTTAAGTTTGAAGGTACAGTGTTCCCTAAGCCAGGCTATAATGTCATACAAACAGTGTTACTGCGATGTATCAGAGTTATTGTAGCTCTGAGAAGAATTTCTAGGAAATCACTCGTTGTTAGAATAATCAATATCAGCGTAAAATATTATCTCTCATTGAACATTGAAACGTTGCGATATTGGTGGTGGCTTTCATGAATGCATTTCAGGCGAACAGTAGTTGATAATGGTTGTAAGCAATGTCAAACCATTCATAAATCTCATATAGTGTCTCGCCATAATGTGCACAACATACAGTTTACCAAGGCAAACAAAAAACCCAACTAATATGCAGCTTGTTCATTGTTACCAAATTGAATGAAATACATCCATGTAAAATAAATACACTGCAAACGTAGCAAGTAAACAGAGAATAAGAAAGTAGTTTTTCCCCCAGTTGCTCCTTACAAACAATAACAAGCTGATCTTGGGGTCTTTCAGTGGGTCTTTTGTCTTTAAAACAATACATTTATGAAAGAAAGTCTTGTCCAGGCTTCATTAGCCTGGGCCTCCTCCTGTGGGGGTGAATGGAAATGACATTTAAAACAATTACTGCAAGAAAGAAAACAGCTGCTAATCACTCTTAAAGGGGAACGATTCCAATTAATAACGCTCTCCTAATCCCCTCGTTTCACCTCCTACGCCCACTCAGCTTTGTCCACCTCTGCCTCTCTGTCTTTCTCCTCTTCCACTCTCCTCTCTGAGCCGAAGCTCATGGCATCTGAACTCCGTTGAACGTTCTTTTGGCTTTATTCCGTTGCACTTTATTGGCGTGAGTCTGTCAGGACTGTTTGCTACATAGAGAAATTATTTGGAGAGCGATGCAAGGTAAGCAAAGCTGTCTGAGCTGCACATTGCAGATCTGGGAAGAGTGAAGTTGGAGGGTGAGCTGCTGAGAGGAACAGGTGGAGCACTGGCATCAGCAACTTTAACAATTCAACATATTCACTTCCAAAAGGTAAGCTCTATCACTGTCTCGTTTTATGGCTGTCACACTTTACACCGACACTGAACTTTTAATATTTTACTTGTCATACAAGTGCCTGAACCTGGAGATCCAAAAAGATAGTGGTGCATTCACTATAAATCTTGGGATGCACTAAACAAACAAACACGGGTGCTGTAGAGACTAATAAACTCCACACAATCCTCTACGTGTGAGTACCTGAAATGTGCTCTTTTGCACATGTCTGTAGATGTGTGGATTTATAACACAAATAGTAGATTTTTCTCACCAATTCCAATCAAGTAAAGTTACTTAACTTACTTTACTTCATGTATTTATTCTTTATTAGGGCATATTAATTAACATCAATGTGATGTGATGTGACTTTTTTTGTATGTATCTTTTCCAACACTTATTTGCTCTTCAGCAACGTCGCTTACTGTATCCAAAGATTATACAACCTTTGAATGAATTGCTGTATAGAAACAGCCCATAACTGCAAACATCAGACTTGTAGATCCTAGAAATGATTAGTTGCTCTTTAAAGATTTGGATCACTGCTACAGTTACAAACTATACTTACCAAACATAATATTGACACCAATAAGTTTACCGTATAAAGTAATGGGAGGCAACAGTATGAGTAGAATGACAAGATATGTGTCTTTTTTATTTTAAGTACCCAGACGCTCTAATGCATTTATCACTGGATACCATGAGCATGGTGGACGACAGCTGTCTCTCACCCAGCAACTTCCACGAAATGGGGAAAGGTGGGGGCATCGCTGCTGGGGGCCGCGTCCACAGCATCGATGTCATTCTAGGTTTCAGTAAAGACCAGGACCCCCTGCTCAGTCCTGCAGGGGCCCAGCGTCCCCATAAAATGGATATAGATGGCCTGGTAGAGCCTGACAAGCAGCAGGAGCCCTTGTCCCACCCGGCCTACAGCGGGCACCTTTCCTCTCTGAGGAACAGCAGCACAGAGCAACAGCAGCAGTACCATGGTGAGTCAAGCTGCTGATGCTGGGGATGCTGGTTTTATTTTGGTTAAGTTCCTTGCTTCAGAGTTTGTTACTGAGGTTAAACTTCATGAATCATCTGATCTTTTGCCTGAAAACACATGAGATGTTCAAGGACATTGATTATTCAGCAGCACCTCTGGTCTTGGAAGGCTGGATAAGTATGAGCTCTGTGTTCAGTGTTTCAAAAATTAGAGTTAGAAAAGAAATAACTTTGACATAATAATAATTATGCTGCACTGAAGTCAGGATATTATACAGCTGAGCAAACTTAATACATTTTACTTGGCCGCTGACTATAAAGATTTCTGACCACCGACACAGATTCAGTCTTTCGGGGTCCAAACAAAACTTATTAAAGACCCAGAATGAACTTATGATCTTATGAAAAACCTCAAAGCGTATATGTGACTTTACAGTATAAAGTCATATTTATGCTTTGAGGTTATTCATAAGATAAGGAAACATATCAAACAACATAACAGGCACAGCATGCAATCAAAAATACATACTTGTACAACTTACAGCTTATAAAACTGTTTCTAACACAAATAGCCACTTAACAAGAGATCACACAAAAACATCCACCTTTATTATTAAATAATAAACCTTATGTTACGATCTCATCAGTTCCCCTAGACTGCGAGACCGGGTCGTAACACATTTGTTTTTTGTATGTTGAAGGCCTAAAAGTTTAAAACCTACAATGACAATGATAAATAATATGATTAACCAAACAATGGAGCATAATCGTGGTATAATATCACATCACAATTATTCAGCACTCTGAAAGTCCCATTCTTCTGTGTTTACAACACATGACGCCTATGAAAAGCAGTTGCTCATTTTTTGGTTTCATTATTTGAACCATTGTTTGACACACAGGCAAGTGATAATTAGAAATCTGACCTATGTAAATGAGGCAGTAGTATTTACTTACTTACTTATACGTATGTTGGTGCAGCACTTCCGTGAGGTTTGCCTCCATTTAAACCACTCAAATGTAGATTCAGAATCGCTGTGTTACACACTATTGCCATGTGGAGCCTGTTGCATTAACTGTGTGGGCTGAGATTGAGAGGTAAATCACAGAACAAGATGGTGTAGGGGGTTTATGTCCCGAAGCCCAATCTCATCCCCTTGTGGAATTCCCCTAATCTTCTCTTCTGCGCAGATTAGATTGTACAGTAGTTCATTCGGGTGTTATTGCTATCGTTCTGTCTCAGAATCAAATTCATCATGTTTAATCTGAAGCTATTTTCACGTGGTTGGTGATTTTGTGGCAGAAACACAAGTGAACTGGAGACGGAAAAATGATTCTAAGTGATTCAAGTTCATTCGCTGAATCCAGGAGGACATTTGTTTCTCTTGATCAACGTGCATACAACACAAATTACATCACTCTTTTGTATGTAACTATCCCGTGCAGTCAGCCCAGTTACCCCTGAATGAGCAACTTAGGTGTCAGCCCCCCTCCCCTCTCTGTGCTGAGATGTTCTGCTGGCTGATAAACAGTGCGCAGCCTTCAGACCAGTGGCTGTGATGGTCTGACAGGCCATGAGCTGGTCACTGAACCAGACCTGACCTCTGTCTTTGTCAGAGCCTGGCCTTTGTCATAGCTGCTTAATGAGAGGTGGATAAATGAACCCCCAAAATCCTGCTTAGCCTTTGCCTCTTCTGCTCCCATTTGCCAGTTAAAAGACCACAATGTCCTTTATCTCCATTAACACATCTCAGTCACAGAAACATGCTCACTTTTACATCAACATTACGTCAGTTGTTTTGCTGAAGCAGTGACAGCGGGACAATAGTTACACGTGAAGGTTCATGCTTGAATTTGACATAAAACAAACAGCTATAATTATCATTTTTGTACTTAGAATGTATCAACTGACAATGAGAAAGAGGTTCCTCATAGTGATGAACCTCCAGAGGATTATCAGCTCATTGTTTAACTGGCCCGCAGCTTTACTGTTTTGGATCACTCTCACTGCTCTCATAGTGCCATTTTCTGCAGTTGTTTTCAATAAAATAAAAGCTGTAAAAACCCACCGTACACTACCTGCTCAGCACCAAACGGCAGACAGACACCGTTAGCGACTAGCTGGTTTATATAGTGGAGCAGTTAGCAGCTGAAGAGTCAGATATTTCCCCCAGGAGCTGGTGGAGCCCAAAAACAGAGCCAACAGAAGAGTGAATATTGTACTTAGGTTCATCAGGTGAACAGAAACAAGATGTACATATGTAAATAAGTGACTGTTTGCTAATTATTCCACTAGTAATTATTGGCCAAATCAGGACCGAATAATTGTTTCCGTCTACTTAGATGCGAAATGGGCACTTCTTACACAACACCACAATGAGAATTCTAATACTTCTACCAGGAGAGTGTTTAAAAGAGAATATAACCTTCTTTCTGTGACTGGCAGCTTATCCAACACAACCTAAATGATATATTGGATCTGACTCAGGTCTGATCCCGGCAGACATAAACTCTGTTAGAGTAGCTGCTTAACCAGAGCGACTGATCTGACTGTGAGGCAGTGGTAACAACAGTGTGATTTACAGTTCAGTCCATGAAAAGAAAGGGAACACACTTGCTTCCAAACATCTTCTTTGAGGACAGTTTACCTTTGGAGAAGATAAACTCAGGAAACAACTCTTCTAAATCCGATTAGGAATGTTGTCGAGCTTCATTGAAGTCTACGGGATTTGTTGCTTCACTGACCTACAGTAGTCTATTGTTGCAGCCATCAAACTGAAGCCTGCTCTACCGGAAAGTGGGCACTACATTTCCACATATACGTCAACGTACCCGTCTGCTCTTGTTGTGCTTCTAAATTTTAGTTAATATTTGCAACATACTGTTTTGATAATCATAATTTTCAAGTAAAAACGGATTAATTCCTCTTGTGTGTTGAACAGACACTGGCTTATTCACAAACAAGTGCGATGAGGAACTGAACGAGCTGAGGAAGAGTGTAGAGAGCGATGAATGCAATTCTCCAGAGCCATGCAAGGACGATCAGCCCAAGAAGAAGCACAGGCGCAACCGCACCACCTTCACCACCTACCAACTGCATGAGCTGGAGCGTGCCTTCGAGAAATCCCACTATCCAGACGTGTACAGCCGTGAGGAGCTCGCCATGAAGGTGAACCTCCCGGAGGTCCGAGTTCAGGTATGAGGAACCACAACACCAGAGGCAACAATATAAGTCTGTCCAAACAAGCCTATAGGTGAAACACTCCACATCACGTAGATCCTTTGACATCAGAAATCTGCACCATGAGTCATTTTTCTCATTAACAAAGTCAAAGATATTTTGTCTGTTAACATATGTAAGTATTCACACTCTGTAGTGTTCATGTTTGTTTTTCTTCTACTTTCTTTTGTGGTGGACCATTCCTTAATGCATTACAGCAGTAGGATAATTAGACAACTGCATCACAAGCTGACAGTTAACCTTAAGAGTTAAATTAAACAGAAACATGCCAAGCCTTTAGTGTTTGGCTTGTCAGTATTCAGGTAATGAGATTGTACTAGATACTAGTTACGTAAGCAGGATGTGTGTGTATGTTAAAACAGGCCGTGCCAAAAGTCATACAGAGCTGTAAGGACAGGAAGGTGCAGTCTTTAAATAGGACAGTGGTTTCTTTGGGGGAACAAAATGTTCAAATGTTCTCTCTTTTTATGGGTCACCACGTGACAATCCTTGCATGGCTTGTAGGTTTAAAAAACAAACTCTCTTCAGACAACTAGTGTAAGATCAGAAAATGTGGATTTATTCACTCATGTCCCTCATATTTATGTATTCGTCATGACATCTTGATTTTGTCCCCCAGGTTTGGTTCCAGAACCGCAGAGCTAAATGGCGTCGTCAGGAAAAACTGGATGCCAGCGCCATGAAGCTCCACGACTCACCCATGCTGTCCTTCAACCACTCAGCCCCAGTTCACACCCGCATGGGTCAGATGACCAACTCCCTCACCTTGGACCCCTGGCTGTCCTCTCCCCTGTCCAGCGCTACACCGGTTCACAGCATCCCGGGCTTCATGGGTCCAGCTCAAGGCCTCCAGCCCAGCTACCCCAGTCACAGCTTCCTCAACTCCACTCCTCATCCTCCTCATCCTCACTCTCATCCTCATCCGTCCATGAGCCAGGGGATGCAGAGTATGGCTCCTCCTCCCTACCAGTGTCCAGCACCGTACCCTGATAAATACCCTCTGGAGGACGTGGACCAGCGCAGCTCTAGTATCGCTGCACTGAGAATGAAAGCCAAGGAACACATCCAGTCTATGGACAAGACCTGGCAACCCATGTGACTAACAAACCAAGGAAGTCCATGTGGATGACACACAAAGTGAGATGTTGAAGTTGTTTCTTGTGGATCAGAGTAACAGACATTGAGTAAAATGTTGGAAAATGTGGCAGTGACATGTCCGTTACCCACAGAGCAGAGGAAATGGATTTGGAACTGTGTAAACTGAGGATTTTAGGACTTTCTCTTTTAATTTTTCCTCATCTCAAGGACATGAAGGAAACAAGCGAACTCTATTGCTGTAAAAGCAAGTGTCTTCTTGGTGGCCATTGCTATGATTGCAACTTGCACCCCAGGAGCAAGGAAATTTCTTTCCTTATCAACCAGTTTTATAACAAACCATAGTATCTTAACAGGCATGTTTTACAGGCAAAATAGGTTTTAACACCTAGAGATGTTTATGTGTCCCCTGTGACAGCTCGTGACAGAGGACAGATGTTCATGAACTGTGAAGTAAGGAGTGCTAACCACCTAAATATAGCAATTATTATTGTTCTAATCCCTTTCCTGTTATTTCTGTCAACCATCAAAAATGGGATCAGATAAAACATCCTACATTCAGCTTTTCATTATTTCCTTTTCCCATTTTTTCCCCGCTAAGTTTGTATTTTTACTAATTAATCCAATTGTTGCATTTTCATGGGTCAGCTAATCAGACTCTCAGAGTACTTTGTGAATGAAAGTGCAGTCTCGGTTTAATGTGAGAGCAGCTTTTCAAAGTCATGGCATGAAGACACATCACAATGTCTCTGACTGCAACTGTAAAAGCACATCTCACTAATCTGTTGATTTATCAAATCTCTGTAATTGGTTTTAAGCTGATCTCCCAATTATAGCATGATTTAAATTACCACTTACTGGCTGCCCAATTTAGATATTTGAGTCTATAGCTTAGATACACTGGTGTGACTAGAGGAAGATGGCCTGCTGTCGTGGTTTTCAATATATAGGGAGAGGATAATCTCTCGCTTATGGGGTCACAAGCTGTAAAATAGATCATTGTTTTTTGGGAAAGTGTACTAGATCAGAGATGTGATGGCACCTTCTAAGTGGACCAGGGTTGAGAAAATACCAAAAATAATTCTGCATGATTGTAATGTTTTTCTGATTTGTGCTGAGATGCTTTAAAGAAGGGAGGAAGGACAGAAGGCAGGACGTTTAAAAGAAAGATAAACAGGCTATTGAGCAGTGTAACCCTTTTTTTGCTTGAGTGGCTATTGGAGGAGAAAACTTGTTGGCAGCTCAGTGTTGGGTGGCTGCGTGTACGTGCAGGGCAGCAGAAAGAGCCCTGTGTGATGCGTCACCCCACATAGTTTAGTCTTTGTTCAGCACAATTGATCCAAGTGTATCCTCTTTGTCTGAAATTGAAGGGGTGGGGGGGAACGATCTCAGGCTGCACTAAATAGGCCCTTGTAACCATTTTGTCATGGAAGATTTTTTTTCTCTCTCAATCAAAGGAGGAGAAACATGGATTGTAGCTGCTATGGTCATTAGTGACACAATATTGGTCTTTTACCATCTGATATAGAGTCAAGCTCTAATGGTCTTAAAGGTATAGAAGAACCTAACCACAATGTGCTTCATAGGAGTAGTAGAGCTAAATCAATTTGTATTTGGTATTGAGACATTTTAACAGTATATACAGATGGCATCTCACATCTAACTGAATATGTGCAGGCAGGAAAAATATGTATGTGGTAACCCAATATGTTAACTTTTTTTACTAAACTTTGCCCATAATTTAACATTGTATGGTTGTGCTATTTCACTTTAATATAATGTGAAACTTGCACTGAGAGTAAGTCATGCATTCACACTGACTACATTAATGACAATATCAAGTCATTTCTGGTTCATTTTAAAACCCATTCTTGTATTGCTCAGAGAGAGAAAAGAACAGATTCATGTCCTCGTGTAGGTTTTTTTTATGTTGTTGGTTAGTGATGTTTACACTCCCTATTGGACAATGCCAGGACCTCACATAGAGGATTACCTTGTACATTAAGAGCTTCTTTAGGGTGCTACATAAATGTGATTTTGGACCAAAAACAAGCCAAAGGTTAGATAATGGACAGAAATGCACTAGATGTTTGACCGTTTTAGTTTTTTATGTGACTATTTACAGGATCTTGTCCCTGTATGGCGGTTTTGTTTCTTACATGTCCAATAGTTCTATCTGTCCTAGCAATATCATTGTTTTCTTTCTTTTTGATTTTGTCTGGATCATTGATGTCCATATTCTGGAAAGAATGAAGATCTCCTGAAAATAAATATAGTTTGATAGAATATGTATCTCCACTTTCTCACTGGAGTGCTTTCATGTTGACCTGTGCACTAATTCCCACATAGTCACTGTATTTTTTTTTTATAACCCAGAAAGTCTAAAGTGCAATCCAAGATTACTACAATATAATCGTTATCATCTGACACAGATGGGGAGGGACCTTTTTTCTTTCTTTTCCTCTAACACTTCTCTCTCTGTGACATAAGAGCTCTCTCTCTTTTTTGTACCCCTCCCAATCCTCTCTGCTGTTCCATGGTTTGGTGGCGGGATGCCAGCCTGTTAGGAAGATGAGACTCCAATCAATCAGGGCTTCCCAGGGGGGCCTCTGTCCACAGGGCCCGACTCGCTAATTGCCCCAAGGCAGGCAGGCAGGCCGGCAGGCTCAGCCGCTGCAACACATGTTCACAGAGGGACCGGTGCCGCCGTGCTAGCTGGCTTCCTCGGCATGTGAATCACTTTTGTGGACAGATGGAGGCCTGGATGGACCTCACTACAAGGGCCATATGGGTAGGCCAGTGGATGTAATAGAGAAATGTTTTGTTCTGTTTACATGTCCTGAAGTGATTAGACACTGCATTACAATCCAGTGGTGTTTTGGTTTGTGCCTCTCATGAAAAACCATTACACCAAGAAATACCGAAATTGTTGATCTTTTAAAAAGGTAATTTAACAACAGTTACCGCTGTACTGGTGGCTTTCCAGATTCCTCAAAGGCTTTGAGGAAAATTGCATCTGTTGAAGAATAAAAAACATTTTAACCCATTTTTCAAATCATGCCTCTTTTTCTATACAAGACGGAAGCCGGAGGTAACCTTACCTCCTTGCTCAATTTGTACAAAGAGCTAAGAACTAAAATAAAAATGTTGTTACCAGTTATATTAGTTGTTTTGTTTTTTCCAATATTTCAAATTTTCATGTGGTAATATTTTCTGTGTTTAACAAAAAGGGCAAGGACATACTATATGTCATTTCTGGCAATCCAGATTAGAAATATGTTGCAATTTAGGAAACTGGTTAAAAAAAATGTTTTTGTTGTGCAGAGGACAGAATATTTCTTTATCCAGATGTTTTGAACTGTTGAGGATTCTGGAAATCCTCCAGAACAGATTGCCAGGTATTTATTTTCTTTAATCAGATGCTTGGCTCTGTGACTCAGATGTAATGGTATACATGAGAGGCACAAACTGGGGCTAGTTGTTGGTATGGAACAAAAGTAAAAGTAGTTATGAATCATGTGACACAACTTGATCTGTAAAGACAAACAAAAGCCATATTTGAACTCAAACCTCAGGGATCGTGCAAGTTGCATTTTACTCTGTATAAAGCGTAACAAGTGCACAAGTAGGACAATAAAGAATTAAGCACTTTCACTAATTTCACGTGTTGATTTTATTTTTAACTGATCACATCTCATGGTGTTCCCAAAGAGCTGAACAAACATTATGCTGAACGGATGAAAAAGGGGGAAAAATGCTTTGGACAAGAAAAAATGAAAGGAGAGAGAGAATGTGAGGATGTCACAAGTGGGAGAAAGGAAAAAGAAACATTAAGAACGAAATTAAGCAGGAGAAAAGTGTGGGAGTGAGTGAGAGACAGAATGAGAGAGAGAGAGAGAGGAAGAGGGGAGGGTGGGGTGGCTGCTCATCAGAGTTAATGATGTAGAAAATCCCCCAATTAGAGCATTTTCCTGTGTTGCAGGATGAGTTCAGAGTGGGGTCCTCTGACAGCCCGAGGATTAGTACCCGGGCCGGGCCTGAACAGACACTAACTAACTGCCGGACAGCTTGGCACTGCTCAGCTGGGGCCGGATCGGGGCTACAGCCACAGCCAGGGACTGGGGTAGGCATGCGTTTAGCTGGAGTGAGTGGCAGAACGAAGAGCATGGGAATGAGTGCAGGGACAGATCAACATAGAAAAAAAACACAAAACCATGCAAAATCATACATTTATTCACATGTGAGCCTAATAAGATATGTATCTAGTTTCTAAACGCATTGAACATTTGGACAGGGAGAACCAAAAGTACAGAGAGAAAGACATGAGTACTAATATGTGATGTTAACATTGTCTCTGGCTGATGCATCTATTTTGTGACATCTTTACAAACTGTACGTGCTCACCCAAAAACAATCTAATCTGGACATCTGGATTGTACTGAAAATAAATCTGTCCACATACTGCTTGATGTCAAACAATAGATCACAAGATGGCAAAAAATCATGAGCCTTGAGGTGGTGAGACATAGGAACACAGCCTTTAATCCTCCTGATCCGGACCTACAGTAAATCTGAACATCAATCTGTCTCTTCACACAAGGACGAAGTTAGTTAGTGTTGAAACATAACCAATCTCTCATAAGGTGTTCACCTGTAAGTAGGAGAAGGAAAAAAAATATGCATGGAGATTGGTTTTTGACCTTGTGAACACATCCTGTATGTGGTAAATATTCTAAATGCAAGGTCTACTTACTTAATATTTCTGCAGATTTTGACTATGTCTCATGTCCTTAGTCAGCAAAGAAACTTGATACTTTACGTGAGACATGACTCCCAATAGATTTGACCTGACTTCAAATAACAACAAATACATTTCAATAAAAAATATATTTCATCAGCATCAGACATAGACTGCATAGCCTCACAGTTGCTTGAATATTTAATTTTCAGGCTTATGCATTGAAACAACTGGGTATCAGCTATGATGAAAATGATTATGCAAATTATGTGATATTTTAATGGTCAACATTCAGTAATTTGAGCAGCAGCAGGTCAACATAAAAAAGTTCTTGTAGAGAGTTCTTGTCTAATGTGCAAAATCTCAAAGTATTTCAAATGTGAGCTAAATGAGATTTTAGTTATTGTATCTGGAAATTACTCTGTTACTCTGAAAGACTGGAAATTGTCTTTCAGTTTGCTTACAAAGACATGAGACTTGAGCCCCAAAATAAGTGAGAAAATTACAGGTAGCCTGGTAATTATAGGAGCATATCAATGGCATTATAAAGCACATGTTTCTCAGAATTATCAGTTACAATAGAAAACCATAAAGGTGATCAATCCATTGCAGTCTAACTGTAAAGGTCACAGAAATTAAGAAGTCAGAGTTCCAAAGAGGTTGCTGACTAAATTGTAAACGGGAAGACAAGCCCTGACTCACCTCTTCTACGCAGTTACAGCATTCATTAAGACCAACCGAGTCCCTAATGACTAATTGATTAATTGTGTAGTCTATTATTTCGCTCCTGCATCCCAGTAGATCTGAAAGGGCCACGGCTGGAGTTAACAGTCTTATTGGAAAGACGTGTTCCTTGCAAGGGACAATAAGGGAAAAAAGCGGAATTAATTGGATTTGATTAAGAGAGCTTTTCAATGGGGCACAGCTTTTTCGCATGACATAATTAGAGGTCAGTTAAGGGGGGGTAGGGGGTGGAAGGGGGGATTTGCTTGTTGGCGCCAGTGTTGTGTGGGTGTGTCTGTGTGAGAGACAGACAGACAGACAGACAGACAGACAGACACACTTGTAGAGCTATGTTGTGTGTCTGATGTGGTACATTTCTATTGGCTCACTCACCAGAAAGCACACAGTGAAGTTCACAGGGGCCTCTCAGTGCACACAGTGTGTGATTATTACCACTACACTTACAGAGCTCAGTCTTTTGTTACAGCTACACGCTCATTAGCAGAGCACTTCAGAGACTACATTATTGTATGGAACGGGGGGGTACAGTCAGCAGTGTTTTTGCATGAGAACAAAACGCACACACATTGTGAATTTATAATCCTGTTGCAGTATAATCTAAAATAGGAGGAAGGGCATGTGAGCCATCAGATCTAAAAATACATCTGAACTGTCATGAACCAAAACTAGGCTTCGTGCCTGATTAGATTATCAAATATTTCATCATGAGCCTGCAGAACAGTCCTGATTTCACTGTTCTGTTTTACTGGGATTTTGGACAAATAATGAGCCCGAAACTGTTCAGTAGAGTGAATATTTAATCCCACAGACAGCAGGCATGAACCTTATTGAAGTGTCCTTGAGCAAGGCATTACGCTACAAGCTACAGGAAACATGTTCGGCACTGGACAACATGGTCTGACAAAGTAGAAGTCGGATCTCTGTTTTGGGTATCGTATCATATTAGTTCCTTCTTTTGTTACTACATGTAAATTTCCCTGCATGGGATCAATAAAGTTTATCTTATCTCATCTTGTTAAGTTATTTTTGCATGTGCTATTGTTATTGATGTGAACTCAGACAAAGATTCGTGTGTTTCAAGGCCTGTCTTTGACTGTTGGGTAAGAGAAATGAGTGCTTGTTAGACTGCAGGCAAGAATAGGTAAAATAGGTAAAACAAGCAATTGTTAAAATAGGTTAATCTAGAAAAAAGGAGACAGAGGCTGGTTTAGGACTAGCAACAAGTACAGAGTGGAGCAACAAGTACACGGTGGTGGAATGCAAACGTAAGTATTTTTACTCAAGTACTGTACTTATAATTTTGAGCTACTTGTATTTAGTATTTCCATTTTATGCTGCTTTATAAGCAAAAATTGCACTTTTCAGTCCACTACATTTAACTTTAGTTAGCGGGTTACTTACAGATTTAGATTATCAATAAAACATATAAATCAACTAATAAATTATTATGTATTATTATAGGTTAATCTTTCCAGCAGTATATAAAATAATTCAAATTAGCCTCAACGTTACCAGCTGCAACATTAAATTGATGAACACATAAATAGATGATTAATTATAATAATAATAATAATAATCCAGTAATATAATATATATGATTCTGCAATGGGATGTTGGACATAATGAGTACTTTTACTTTTGGTGCCTTAAGAATATTTTGATGCTAGTACTTTTACTCAAGTAAGATTTGGAATGCAGGACTTTTACTTGTAATATAGTATTTTTACACTGCAGTATTACTGCTTTTACTCAAGTTCTTTCACCACATGTACAGTATAGTCTACACTAGCCACTCCTGCCATTAGCTGGGTCTGGAGAGTTTGAAAATAGAACTAGCACGCCCTCTATGTTTACTATTTGGACATGACAAGGCAGTTTTTTTCTTTATCTTCAGCAGAGGTTCCTAATATTGTTCATGTAGTTGAATTACTTGCAGTTTGCTGTTAGACCACAAAAACCCATTTGATAAAACATACCTATCTATGTGACTTTTACTATATATGTTTATGTAGTAAGTGGGAAAGTACAGTTTAGGATAGATTGTACTACTGTGTTGGTTGTAAAATACTTGTAAGGGCACCATCCCTTACCCACAAACCCCTGCGCGTTTAACCACTCACTCACTCACTCACTTAATCACTCAAGTCATAAACTCTCTCTGGTGGCAAACGCAGCATTTCCGTGTTTTGATTCGAAAGGCCTACGTCACAGGGGGGCGACAATAATCCCACAATGCAACGTCTTTTTTTCACCTCGGCTAACCTGAGCTCCCCTACGTTGCAGCTGAGAGGGAATGACTTTAAATGCATCGCTCGCTTTCATCTGATTTCGCCAATAACTGTTGTTTGGCGTTTGGGCGGTGATATTCAGAGACGGGCTCGCTGTTGTATGTATGATGTCTACTGCGGTGTGACTAGATTAGCCGCTGGCTAGGTTAGCGAACGCTAGTTGTCATTAGCTAGCTTTGCTTTTTTAGTACAAACATGAATATAAAGAGCCGTTTGGTGACATTTAGCTACGAATAAGGCTCCTAAAAGTGTCATCTGTTGCTTTGAACTGATTAAAACGTAGTTGCGCCGTAACGTAATTAAATTAATGAATCTGTTCTTCCACCAACTCTAGCATTGGATTTGCATCATGTTTGTTTTTTTTTAAGATTACACTGAATAAATGACTTGTAAATAAATGTTATGACGATCATTTATTTTAACACATCAGATTAACTGTTAAACGGACATCTTTTAAAAGTGCTTTGACATGTCATGTGACAAGTTGTTGAGATATAATTATAAGTCTAAACCTAACTTTCTGAGTTTACAGATTTAAATCAGCATTTTACACATAGTACATGGCATTTTGGCTAACTTTCTAACCCTGCATTGTCGTATACCCTCAGGAATACAAGAACATGAACAAAACAAACAATCACAATAGCGTTCCAATTAAATTGTTTTGACTTTGATTTTGAAATAGGATTGTTTGTGTGTTGTTGGCCAGGTCTCCAGCTGTAGGATCAGGGTATCCGTTTAGGATGGATCTAGAATATGAACATCGCCTCCTCCGACAAATCAACATTCAGAATGACAACTTGAGCCCTGTTGTGAGTTTTCTTACTTTCACTTTTCTCCTCTCCACTGTTGTTTTTCTGTGTTCCATAACAATGTAAATGTTGCACATCAACACTGAACTTGTGGTCTTGAGTTAGATTATAAATTAACTTATCAAAAAAAGTGACAGCTTCTGTAAATTCATACTTAATGTTAGTCTTCTTAATTTATTGTTTTTTCAGAAGCTGACACAGAGTCTGCACGGTCAGACACCCAACGGCTCACTGTTATCCTCACCCAGTAAGCTTGGAGATAGATTCATCCCGACCAGAGCCGGGGCAAACTGGAATATCAACTTCCACAGGATCAATGTATGAACATTTAGTTGATAAAGTTGTTGAGGAGGGTCTGTCTTTTGCGAGAGAAAATGCGTGTATTCATATGTGTATGACAAAAGTCTAAATGTTACTGTGTGTTTGGGTGTCGATGAATGTTTTGTCTGAGAAACGTTTGTCTCAAATTAATGACAGTATATTTGTGATTTTCAGGAAAATGAGAAGTCACCAAGTCAGAACAGAAAAACAAAAGATGCATCTTCTGATAGTATCAAAGGTAAATACATTTTGTAAAGGTTATTTTGAAATTCCTATTACTTTCTCATGTGCACCTAAGATTGTGCTCATGTATAAATTATATTTTTGTTCATGTAGCAGATGGGCTGGCCTACTCTGCTTTGCTGAAGAATGAGCTGCTGGGAGCAGGAATAGAAAAGATCCAGGACCCCCAGACAGAGGACAGGCGTCTACAGCCAACAGCCCCAGAGAAGAGAAGTCTCTTCACTGTACGAACATTTAATCTCATACTGCTTATGTATTGAATTATATAGCACATTGGTCATACAATGTCAGAACAAACACGCACACAATATGCTCTCGGAGCCTTGATTGGGGGTCAGTGTGCAGTTTTTCTTCAGTGGTTTGTGTTATTTTAATGATGCTGGCTGTGAATATGATGAGTTCTGCTTGTGTGTTCTTTGCAGTACTCACTCAACACCAAGAGGTCATCACCAGACAATGGCACCAACATCTCCCCCTACTCTCTATCACCTGTTAGCAACAAAAGGTAGAAGCACTTTAAAAAATTATTATTATTATTATTGTTGATAGTGCTTCAAATAAAGAAACTGCACATTCAGTTTCATAATGTCTGACTTTTCCTGTTGCAGTCAGAAATTGTTGCGTTCGCCAAGAAAGCCAACTCGCAAGATCTCAAAAATCCCTTTTAAAGTCCTGGATGCTCCAGAGCTGCAGGATGACTTTTACCTCAACTTGGTGGATTGGTCGTCCCTCAACGTGCTCAGTGTCGGGCTGGGCACGTGTGTTTACCTGTGGAGTGCTTGTACCAGCCAGGTACTGCAGAGTGTTTACACAACTAATACTGAAACATGAATGTGAATATTTCAATGTGTATATACTGTATGTTTGTAAAACATATATTTGTGTTTCTTGGCAGCAATAATTACTATGTTTTGCAGCAGTGAATCGCTAGCTGAATTGTCTTTTCTTCAGGTAACAAGGTTGTGTGATTTATCAGTGGAGGGAGACTCAGTCACGTCAGTTGGGTGGTCTGAAAGGGTACGTACACACAGCGTGCTGTCTTTAGGAAAGTATCATGGTGGTTAATGGTTTTTGTTAATGAAATTATTCTTTGTCTTTTTAGGGTAACCTGGTAGCAGTGGGGACTCACAAAGGCTATGTTCAGATCTGGGATGCTGGTGCTGGGAAGAAACTCTTTGCTCTGGAAGGACACACAGCTAGAGTTGGTGAGAATATTTGGTGTGTTTGAACTATGAACGTGGGTTATAAAGTGCCTTAGCAGGAAGACTCAAGTCACAATAAAAACAAAAGAACTAACAGTAATTATTGACATTCTTCATTATTTGTTTGTGACAGAAACTATGCATTTTAGTGTTGATGGTGTGATTAAGCATAAATGAAGCTTTGCTTTGTCTGCAGGAGCGTTAGCATGGAATGCAGACCAGTTGTCTTCGGGAAGCCGCGATCGTATGATTCTTCAGAGAGATGTGCGAACCCCTCCGCTCCAGTCAGAGAGACGGCTGCAGGGACACAGACAGGAAGTGTGTGGCTTAAAGTGGAGCACTGACCATCAGCTGCTCGCTTCTGGTGGCAACGACAACAAGGTACAGTTGTTATTGTTATTTAACCTGCCTCTATCTTTGTGCATTTACTCATTGTATTCATCGATGTGGTTGTTATTTCTCATCTCAGCTGCTGGTTTGGAACCACTCCTCGCTGAGCCCGGTGCAAACATACATGGATCACTTGGCTGCAGTCAAAGCCATTGCCTGGTCCCCCCACCAACATGGCCTGCTGGCCTCGGGGGGCGGCACTGCTGACCGCTGTATCCGATTTTGGAACACCCTGACGTCACAGCCGCTGCAGTGTATGGACACCGGCTCTCAGGTCTGCAACCTGGCCTGGTCCAAACATGCTAATGAGCTGGTAAGTGACTCCAGATATACACTGTGCACAGTAGATTTGCAGGCTATGTTCTGTTAACTTATAAAGAAACAATCGTCATGAAGACAAAACTTACATTGAGACTAAGGTGCTACATGGATATACAATATTTTTAAGTGTATTAAACCCCTTAAAATTTTTGTTGCTTTTAACATTGAATTGCAGTGGATGTAGATTAAGTAAAAATGTAAAACATTAAATAATCAATTGCATATGTAACTATTCTAAATCTTCACTGCCAACCTTTTTACAGGCATTGTGTTTAAAAATATGCCATGTAGCACCTTAGTCTCAATGTAAGTTTTGTCTTCCTACCTGTTTTCCAGGTGAGCACTCATGGCTACTCTCAGAACCAGATCTTGGTGTGGAAATATCCAGCCCTCACTCAGGTTGCCAAACTCACAGGACACTCGTACAGAGTGCTCTACCTGGTCAGTGTGTGTTTTCGTTCTGACGAGACTGTGATATTGCCTTTAGCTACGTGTTGATGGAAAAGCTGAACATATTTGCCGCAACATTTAGCAGATTTATAAATAAGATTTTTACTTGTATTTTTTTTAAATGTTAGGCCATGTCCCCAGATGGTGAGGCGATAGTAACAGGAGCTGGAGATGAGACGCTACGCTTCTGGAACGTATTCAGTAAGACAAGGTCAACAAAGGTGAGAAAGCACTTTTTGGAAACAGAATTCTGTAATTACAGACTCGGCAAAACAATAAACCAACTTTCTTTATCTTTTGTTTCAGGAATCTGTATCCGTTTTAAATCTCTTCACCAGGATACGGTAACTTTAAGCAAGTATTAAAACTCTTGTTTGAGTGCATCCTGGTGTCACCACTGGACAGCTCATCAACATGGTGCTAAGGACATACAGTACAAGACATGGCATCTTGTGACACTTTTTACAGAGGAAATGACAATGAGAATGACTGAGCAAGCTTTTTTCATACTTTTTGGGGAAATTATTTCTCATTTTTGTGCTCTCATTATGAATGTAGTATTTTTTTCTTTACTTTGTTAAAAAAGTGTATTGAAGAAATCATAGGCCTTACTTAAAAATATTGTGATACCATTTTCATTGTTATGGAATCTGAAATGTGGAGAGAGCATTGTTTTAGTTTTAGTTTACTCAGGTCTTATTTATTTCACACTGCATTAAACTCCATTGCAACTTTCAGTGCAATGGCTTCAATTAACATATTATGACTAAAACATTAAAACTAAACAGAATCACCTACTAAGGCCTTTACAGTATATGCACCATATTTACTGTGATACTTAGAGTACTAAGGTTATGAGTGGTTGGCTGAAATAATGCAGTTTTGCTACTGTGGACAGAAAGTCTAATGCTGTGCATCTAGACATATGGTTGATTCTTTGTAGTAAAGGACAAAATAAAAGATGATGGAACTGAACAACCTGTGTCTTGTGTATATATCCTTTTTGGCATTACAAATACCATTAGCATTCATTCTTTGGACATCAGTTTAGTTCAATTGCACTTTACATTATATTTTGAAATCTTTTAAAACGTTTTAAAAGTACATATGTTTATGCAGATTTTCCTTTTGAGTTGTGGTTTTGCTTGATGCAACATGCTTGAACTTTGGTTAATTTACCATCTAATTCAATATCATGCAGTTTAATTGACTGTTTAAAGATTCTGAGGTCAATATACCATTATTCATGTATTTATGTCATTTGTGCAGTGTATAAGATAACCAGAGAATATTAGAAAAATATAATTGAAAAGAAAACCAAGTTGGATCAACTATTACATCATATAATTGTATAAATACATAATGATGTCACAAACTTATTTTTGCTGGGGTGCTATATTCAAAACTGTCATATGTCAAAACTCTCCAAAGTGTGAAGTCAGTAAATTTAGTTTTATTATGTAGGATTTATTAAATAAATTAATAAAACCACATCCTTAAAATACATGTTTAAAGTGAATTATTTAAATATTAAAATGGAACCGGATTAATATCCAGAATTCTTTAGAAAGATTCTCTCTCTAGTTTGCTTGTTTTTGTGGTTTAAAGTCATGATGTTACATACTCCGGTACAGTAGGTGGCAGCATGCACCATTGGCGTTGGTTTGTAGTCAGCCAATCTAATCGATGAATAACAATAATAAGTGACTCCATGGCAACATCCGCCTACAACCAGCGGATGCGATGGCGGTGCCTCCACGGATATGCTGACCGGAAGTAGCGTGAATGGGCGGGAAGGTTTGAGTAATTGCCATTACCAAGTTAACTTACGTGTTTTAAAGTAAAGACGCATCGTCCACAAGAGCGGAGTAAGTTCAAGGACTAATAACTAGCTAAATGCAGCCAACGACTTGAGAAAACATCGCTAGCTGACAAGAATGGTAGTAGCTTTGTGTTGCTAGCTAGCTCGCTACAAGTTGTTTACTTTCTGTTGTCTGTCAGGATGACGGACAGAAATCTTGTGCAGGAGTTGAAACGTTGGGCAACAGAGGAGTTCAATCTGCCCCCGGACAGCCTGCCAAATGACAGCTATTTTAAAACGTGGGTATCAGCTTCTCTATACATTCCCTACTATCGCTGTTAACACTTAAACGTAGATGTCCTCAAAATTGATGCTCATTTTGCAGCATTGATCTAACGTATTGCTGATCGTTTGTTTTCTAGGCTCTGTGTTGGGACAGGGAAGTCAATATGGAAATATGTCATCCAACATGTTTATCAACAGAGGTTAGTTTTTACACTGCCTTCCTGTTCTGTAACTTCTTTGATCGCTTCCCTGTGGTTAAGAGTACTGTTGATTTGGTGTTCCAAAACTCACTCAGTCCCTATTTGTCTCAATAAAGAGCATCATCGCATCTGTTAATCTGTTTCTCTTTTTTTCACAGGAACGTGAGGATTATACGTGGTAATCTTGAGTGGTATCCTTTCTGTCCCATGGCAACTTCATGTGTACAATTTAGTCATTGATTTGCTTATTTACTGTGCTGTCTTATAAATACCCCCAAATAATTTAAATATGCCCTTCTCCTGTACTTGGTATAACTCCTTGACATTGTCCTCTCTAAGGTACAAAGTTCTTCAAGACAAAGAGGTGGGCTACAACTTGTTTTCCTTCCTTGTGGTTTATTTCTATTTCATACTTACCTGCTGGATTTTATACGTTTTATCTTGAGTGTCACACTAAGGATAAAATGAAATGTCTTTATCTACTGGTGTTTTTGCATGCTCAGTTGAAGCAGGCTGAGGGCCAGAGTGAGGCTGCTAAGCAGAGAGAGCTCCAGAGGAAGATAGAGCAACTGAGAGCTGAGATAAGTCACCTTGACTCTCAGATCAGTGGAACAGAGGAACAGTTGGTTACACAAGGTTGGTTCATCACATGCAGTAAATGCTGGGTATCTGATCAGACCACATTGCTTCTTTAGCAGCTGCGGTGGTCAAACATCCAGCTCATTGCTGATGTTTGCTTTGCTTCCATAGGTAAACAATATTTGAAATGATCCACCACATCAGTATTTTCTACTTTTTGCTAACAGAGCAGTCCATCAGCCGTACCTGGGCCCAGGTGGAGGACAGCCGACGCAGAGAACTGCTTCTGCAGTCCTTCAGACAGCGCTGCATCTTGGGCCGTGCATTGCTCTCTGATGAAATACAAAAGATCAGTGGGCACTGCCAGGCACTGGAACAAATGGCAAGGTAAGGCAGAATATTGAAAGTTTGAGTAAAATTAAAGTGAATGAAGTGGGATCAGTAATACACCCATACTAATTATAAGTAAGAACTGTATTGTGTATTGTAGGAAAGCAGAGTTTGAAGTGCTGTTTGATAAGCCTTCCAGCAGCAGTGATACTGACAACCTCAACTCCAAAGCCGCAGCAGAGGCACAGGTCCTGGTAAGAGCTGCCTAAATTTTCTTTGTGTTTTCCTGAGATCAGTTTAGAGTGCAGTTGATCTGACATATGCAGTGTCTGTGTATTGCCGCTATCTTTTAATACATGTCCCAGCCAGAAAACCCCCAAAATAACAAATGAAAAGGCCAACTGACAAAAATGCTTTGCAGTGGTTGTGCACAAATTCACTCCCTATTTACATTATAGTGCACTATATTTACCCTCCGTTGTTGTTTTTTTGATTGTCCGAATTCTGAGTGTGAAATGTATGCACTATATAGAGCCCTCAAAAATTCCCACAATGGAACAAAAAAATGCTACTACTACTTTATGCTAACAGTCCCACAATGTGATGCTGCAATTATGTGACTCTACATCTGTGAATGATGCCGATTCACGAGTGTCTGAACTCTCAATTTACTGCTCACTAAATAGCTACTGAGTATATGCTGTATTATATAGTGAGTAATGAATGAGTGATTGAGGGAGTAATTTCGGACACACAGTTCCATCTTAGGTGAGAAACAAATGATTACTGCTGGTCTTTTCATTATGTATCTTGTTATGCTCTCTTGAGTGATTTCATAGTACAGCAGCTGGTGGAGACATGCACTGATTTGATGTTCTTTTGCCAGCTGTTTTACAAATCTGTCAATCTGCACATTTGGAAGAAAATATACCAGTTGATCAGCAGTTATTCAGACAAATTTGAGTAATGTAGACCAAGATGCCTGTAATATAAATATATAATTTAAAAGATATATATGCTGCTGACGTAAATAAATCATCCCATTTCTTTTATGTGTTCCATTAGCGTGAAGTGAGGGAGCTGTGTGATGACAGGGTTCACTTCTATCAGTCTTTACAAGAGAGTGAACTGAAAACAGCACACTCTGCAGCCAAACAGTAAGCACTACAGTGTATACAGTATTTGAAAATCAACTGTTCAAACAAATTGTCTTCTTTCTTGAATTAATTGCTTCTCTCTGTTTCCTCTCAGTATGACTCGTGAACAAAGGACTGCCGTGTTTCAGTACTGGCTGAGTGCTGTGCAAGTCGGTGTATTTTGATCAAATCTCATTACATGTTTTAGTAATTGACATTGTTAATTTTCACTTTGAATTGACATGTTGTTGCTTGTTATGTCATCAGAACCTATTGGATGGTTATCCTCCAAACCATGTCCTCTCAGCATTGGAGTATTTATCCTCCAGAGCGCAAAAGGAACTAGAGGAGAAACTCACCTCTCTGGATGTGACAGAGGATGTCACAGCTCTACGGTAAACTGCCACATAATTATAATGTTCTCTCTTCCTGTAACACTATAAAAACCCCAACGTTTTCAGTGTTGGGGTATTTATCCAGCATTTTAATTGCAGGTTCCGCTATGAAAGCAATCGCCTACTGGACATGTCAGAAGAGGATAATGAGCTGCCACCAGTTAAGACCCTCTTAGAGGTGCTAAACACAAACATACATATTCAAAAAAACATGTTCACATGTTTCCTGGCATTTGTGATTTAATACCTTTTTTTTTTTTTTTTTTTTTTTTTCTTTGTTGAATTTCACATTTGTTGGTCCAGGCTGCTTGGGAAGAGGTGAAGCAGTGTTTGGTGGAACTGACCCAGACTCGCTCCAGAGTTCAGCAGCTCCGAAACCAGCTGCAGGCCTGCAAGGAGGAGGCTGAGCTGGAGGTGTCTGGTATTGCAGATGACCTCCATTATGATACCTTGGCACAGTAAGTGGATTCACTGTAGAGTTTATTAATGAGGCTCCCCGCAAGTCATGAAAGAAGTGTTTTATTCCTGGAATAATATTTTAGACAATAAAAGTCAGCAAAAACATTTCTTGGTGGGAACTCATTACTCACAAGCATTTTTAACTAATGCTGGAACAATCTTTTAAATGTCTTCCTCTACTTAGTCTACTAGTTTGTTTTCTGTATTTATTTTGTTATTTGCATTTACAATACATTTGCTGTGAACACAAAGAATAGCTAATACTCAAATTAAAGACTGATTTGATCTCAAATAAAAAACTTGTTTTGAAGAATTGACTTTGTTGCTGTCAGGTCAGCTCTGCATGTGGATCTCCAGTGTGTGATGCAGGCGGCAGCCAGGGATCACATCAGAGACCAGTGTATCCAACTCGACCAGCATGCCAGAAGCCGACAGGAGGCACTTAAGGACCTCCACAGCCAGTGGCAGAGCATCCT
Source organism: Gadopsis marmoratus (assembly GCA_036023855.1). NCBI lineage: Eukaryota > Metazoa > Chordata > Actinopteri > Centrarchiformes > Percichthyidae > Gadopsis > Gadopsis marmoratus. Next base: position 29,646 of record JAVQJF010107723.1, read on the forward strand.
TGACTTCAGACAACTAGTGGTGATTGTGAATTCACAATATGAGACCCCCTATTACCTTTTCTAGTGTCACTCTTGGATCAAGCATTTTCTACATGTTTCAAAATATATCAGTGATTATTCTGGAAAATGTGGGCTAGAGATGTGGTTATGATTATTGCCAAACCATTATGACATCAAAATGCAGATGTGTCGGCATTCTCCTACATATATCATTAAACACATTCTGTTGCTGTCGTCTCTCCAGGTTCTCAGACAGGAGCAGATCAAAGGTCTGATTAAAGGCAACTCCACGGCCAAGACAGAGCTGATCCGTTTGCACACAGAGGTTTGAATGTTCTCCATCTATGACACTGAAGAAGAGAGATTTAATTAGAAGATTTGCTTCATTTTGTGGTGAAATAAATGTTTAGGTCTCTTTTTAAGCTGCAAGAAAAAAATCAAACATTTGAACATGTGTTGAGGATTTCCATCCCGCTTTCTTGTTTCAGTTACAGGAGTTCATCCAAGGCAAACTGGTGCCACAGTTTGAAGATGTCACCACTGCAGCCAACAGTCTAAGGAACTCTATTTCCAAGGAGGCCAGACAGACGGGAAGGGTTTTGCTTCTTGCTCTGGATCGTAGGACTGTTGAAGGGTAAGAACAAGTTGCCTGATACCTGATGAGGTTAACCTCAGTCAGGTTAGTAGGTAACCAGTGAACTTTTATTTTTGTCGACACCCAGTTTATAAATTATTCTAAATTAACACTCAAACTGAACATTTCATATCCAAGTCAAAAAGGCTTACGAGACACACGCTGCCAACTGTTTTTCCTCTTTATTGTGTTGACTTTTGACCATTTCATGATCAATTACAAATTCATAGAAGAGGGGAAATGAACAGTAAAATGTGTCAAGAAATGATGGTTCACCTGTGGCTCTGGCAGCAGTGGGCTAAAACATTTGACTTTTAGTCCTAATTATGGTTCACAGAGAGTGCATCACAAGAAAAAACATTTTTAGTCATACTCTTGATCAAATAGTGACAATTTCTTAACAAAAATAGAAAAGTGACATTTGTGTTTCAGAATGCAAAGAGTCCCTGCATCATGGTTGTCCATTCATCGCTTGCAGTCCCCGGCCTTTAGCAGCTTGTGTCAGAGCCTGGCATTCCCACTGTACAGGGTGAGTCTGGACATATAATGCATCAATCTGTTGTAACAAAAGTGGGATATCCTTCTTTTTTGTCTTCCTCGCCCACAGCAACACTATACAGTATATGCTTGACAGTCCTTGGGTTAAGTCAGTTTGATTCATAATTCAGTGGTTGACGATTCAATTAAAAAACAATTCAGTAACCATTAGCTGTAAATGTTAAACCCTCTGGAGTAATGCAGGAGAAAATTCTTTCCTTTTTTATATGGTAACAAATATGTTAGATCCAATAAAATACAAGATGTAATGTGCATTTTAAGCACATTCTAAAAATAGTGTTGATTACTTTACAAAATACCATAAAAGGTATGTCATCAAAGTAGCAGACCACCTTAAAATATTGCTGAATTATTTATACTAAAATCTAAGAAATAATGTCTGTAGTCTGTATTACATGTGTGGTTATGGTAATATATTGCTCGGTCAAGCAGCATTTATTTATTTATTTTTAAAATTTTTGGAATCTTAATGAAATTTTGATGCATAACTTTGCCTGTGGATACTTACCAGCAGCTCCTAGAGTTCACACTGCTCCTTAAACTCAACATGCACAGAGTGCTTTGATTAAACAGCAAACCAGCCTTGCATTTTCTATGCTTTTGTGAATTTGCTTTTTAGGGGTATCTGCTAGTCTTGCAACCAGTCACCGTATAGTTTTGATTTTTGATAGTATGCCTATAATTTCTTCTCGCCACTTTGACACACGCTAATTTTTCTCCGTCTTTTTCCACTTCAGGCTCCAGAGGAGTTGTGTTCCCAGACGCGTTCCCAGCAGCTTGAGTTGCGTTTTCTCCGTCAGTTACTGCAACTTCACTCTGCTGCTCTGCAGAAAATACAGAAGGAAGCAGAGTCACTGCATGCATCTGATCAAAAAGGTAATATGGGGAACTCATCATGAGTGAAGCTTTTGCTTTAAATACACAGTATGAAGTGCTGTATTAGGCTGTTTGTATGCATACTTTATGATGAAGAATTTATGTTCCCTGGACAAAGAAAGGTTTGAATAATTTCTATCAGTTTATTAATAACTAACTACTGTATGTCTACACTATGCCTCTTAGCTCTGCTGTCCAGAGTCGTGGAGGATGATCAGAAGCTTCTGAAGGCTTTGGTACCAAGAGTCAGAGACCTCACCCAACGTTGCGCCCAAGGCCTTTCTTATGGGGAACAAGTCAAAACTGCCATCTCTTACTGGTGAGGAACATTACAGACGTAGATAACCCATTGTAAAACAATGGATACACCACATTTAGCATTTTAATAGTATCTAGTTTCCTGTCAAAAATGTCTGTAAAGGAGAATTTCTTTTCTTTTTTTCCCCAATCTGGGTTTGTTTTCACTACATTCCTGTCAGTTTAACATTTTACCCGCCAGCTTCATGGCTGACCTGAGGACAAACGCTGCAGCTTTACAATAGAGTGCATTAGGGCAAGCAGCACAATCAGCCATTGCAGGCTTTAAACAAGTCTGCTGTCTAACCATGTTACCTAAACCACATCTGCGAGTGAAAGTGAATGTGACCACTCGCTCAAACAGCCTGTTCTGAACATCCTTTAGCTTTCTAAGAACTCCTCCTTGGTTCAGCTTTGACACAGGACTTGCGTTAATTGTATGCACACGCAGTTTTCCAATGTATTGGGTAATGTGTTTAATTTGATTTTGCTTTCCAAATAAGTGGTTTAGATAACTTTTTGTTAAACTGTGAATTTGTTTAAACACCTGATTGTGTTTTTTGCCATATGTATGTCAATGTAATTGACAAGTTATGAATGCATTGTGTAGTTTGTAGTTAAATGATTCTGAGCAAATTGTAATTAAAACTATCAAATTTTGCACATTTTAATTGTCTGCTGAATAACAGTGGATGGTGCATTGACTTTAATGTGATTGTTTTTTTTTTGTGATAATTTCATATTTCCACGTCAATATACTGTGCTGAGAACATCCTGGTTGTCTTCCTTTATTGTGTGTATGAATGTATATGTATTGTTTTGGATTTATAGCTTTAGTTACAGGTCTAGCTTGCTGGTTAACTTTTCTGTCTTGTGTGTTCATACATGTAGGTGGGAGAAGCCAGCCCAGCATGTCCTACCTGAGGTCACTGAAGGAGGACTGACTTTTCAACAGTGGCTACAAAGGTGGAAACTTGCTGCCAAAGCCTCTTAGTGGACACCTTACATTTCTTTTTAAATGTAAAGCAGATCCCTTACAGCACCTTTCAGTGGCCGAATGGCCACGCTACAGTAGTAGACATGCACAAATGACTAACTAAATCACACTGTCCCTTTTTAATTAAACATTTTTCACTCTCATTACGCCCCTTGGTGTTTTACCATGTGAAAACTAGCCGTTAATACATCTGAAATCCTGTTATTTGTTCCTGTCTTCCCTGAAGTACATTCAAAAATGCAATAAAGTTGTTGAAGACGGCCTCTTGCTTGTGTATTATTGCACTGGCTGATCCAGTGCTGCGTTGGCTCAGATGCTCCACTGAGTGAGCTGTAGATATCTATCAATAGCCCAGCATTGATCTCGTCTCCCGGTCAGTCTGTCGTCCATCGTGTAGATGCGGGTGCAGCGTGAACCGTAGCGCTGTGGGTTTGCATGGAGTAACATTGTTCCTTTGTAGCAGTGAAGGGGGGGAGCGATCCGATTCTCGTGAACTCGGCTCCTCCCACCGCTGCGGCTGCGCAGTTCCATTTTTCACTCGTCTTTTTCTTTTTTTTTTCTTTTTTCACTCCTACTCTGGCTTCCGGACGCCAAGACAGACCGCTGCCGCCGAATTTAAAGAGACAGGCGATAGTTATTTAAAATACGATAAACGGCAACCATTGTCCCCGAGCTTATTCTCCGACGCTTCTTGGCTGCGCTCGTTTAATTCGATGGCGGTGTTTAACCAAAGTCGCAGCGAGTAGCAGCTCGCCTGTCATCGCCCTCCACTCCGCTGGGTTCTCCGTGCTTTCGCGCCGTGCCGAGACTGTCCAGCTAAGGCAAAGTCGGGTTTTGCTCGCTGGCAGGCTGGCTCCCCGACCGAGAGGACGGTTTGTCGGCTAGCCAACAACTGGAGGTAACGGCGAAGAAGCTTCCCTCTCAAGTTGTGGTGGTGGCTCCCAAGCCCCCTGTCGCCGGGATAATGGCGAAGATTCAGGCGCACAGCACCGCGAAGCAGATCAACCGAATTCAAGACGTGCCTTTCGTTATAACACAAAAGCAAGTGCAGCAGCAGCACTTCCAGAAGCTGAAGGTAAGGAGACAACGGACACGACATGGGAAAAGTCCCCCAGAGTCAGAACCATTTTGTTCGTCGGATCGTTGCATTGGATTTGAGGCTTTTCCTCCCCCCCCCCCCTCCTCCTCTAATGCCGAGAGTAGTGAAAGGATCGGCTGGCTAACGTGAGTTAGCTCGCTGGCCTATTAAAAGTAATTCATTGCCAAACAGCCGAACATTGACATTTAAGGTCGGACGTGTACGCTGTGTTTCGTTAACCAGTGTCTGAGTGACAGTCGAGGGGCTCAGTTAGCGCTAGTTTCTTATTTACGGTGTCAATAACAGCCACTGTGAGCAAACGTTAACTCGAACCTCGGTTGTGGGAAGTTCCTCCTTGTTCGGGCTTTTTTTTTTTTTTCTCTCTCTCTCAGCCACCCTGAACAAAGTGGAGGACGTCAGCCAGCGCTAGCCAAGAACGGCTATTTCGGCTTCATTACACATTTCTTTGTTATCGCAGCGTTTGAATATTATCGTGCTGTTTCTGCCAACGCGACACTGTTGGCCGGGGACCCGCTGTGGCTACATGTATTGTGTACATTTTGTACGTGGGTAGGTGTCGTAAGTGTCCGTGGAGTTAATGCCGTCTGTTGGCTAACACGTTAGCTACAACAACCCTCTTCAGATGTGGACTGTTTGTGACAATGCTTTTGTGTGTGTGTGAGAACACGTATTATTTATTTTTTTATTTATCGTAACCGAACCTAGCTTGGGATGCTGTGGATAATAAAGCGAGCCGAGGTCCAGTGAACCAAGCGGGGGGGGGGGGGGGGGGGGGGGGGGGGGGGGGGGGGGGGGGGGGGGGGGGGGGGGGGGGGGGGGGGGGGGGGGGGGGGGG